>REGL01000435.1:201727-218201 GCA_004194395.1 Aurelia aurita complex sp. Pacific | reverse complement strand
TTTCCGTGTTTTGCCTTTGAAAAGAATAAAAGATGCATGGACATGGCGCTGATTAAACAAATATAGTAAAAATGTGGTAAGAATGATAAAGTCGTGCCACATCTCCAAAATAAGCGTGCACGTGCTCCTTTTCCTCTTCTTTAATACAAAACACTTGGGATCGAATGCAATGCAAGGACCGTTTCCTCAAAAGAAAAGTCACTTCAAGAACAATTGAAGTAATTCAAGGTATAGATCTTTTCAAAAATAAAAGTAAAGGTCAAAGTCGAAAATTCGTTTGCAAAATGCCTGCTTGTTGTCAAATTATGGCTAGGCCATTTCTCAAAACCTCTGGTTTCAAGTGCACTTCAAATTTTGACCTTGAGAACTCATATCTCCGGTGTTGGGTGGTGGATTTTAAAATGCAAGGTATGTGCATTGAAATTGAAGACCAAAAAATGTAGCCATGAATTCAAAAAGTCCCGAAATATTATCGTTTTGTTGCCTTGTTGAGTCAAAAGGGGGTACTTTTTTTTGAGACACCCGATATAAAAAAATAATAAGATGTCACTCGAGATTTGCGATAACGCAAAATTGATCATAAAAAACACGTCATTTGTTTTATTCGCGGAAATGTTCACATTACATCTAATTCGAGACAGACTTTAATCAGCAAAGAGCATGTCAATAGCAATAACTGCAAACAATTAATTTCAGTTACCTTGAGCATGGCTTGAGACAGTCTTGAGTAATAAAATCTTTTAAAATCTCGCTTGAAAGTTGGCTGAAAGAAAATTAACGCAAACAATTTTCATAGATTCACAACTCAGAGACAAATATACCGTACTACAGCCAATAAATTTGAAGGCAGAAACACCGCAATAAGACGAAAAAGCAACAGCAAATGAGATGCTGGTAAGGGATCTTTATGGGAACGATAATTCCACATTTGATTCTGGCCAATAATTTAATTGCAATTGAAATTTGAATGATATTTCTGAAACTGACAATAGCATTTCATTTAAATTTCAATGGCAAGTAAATCATGGACTGGAATGGAACGTGGAATCCTCGTTCCATACAAAACCCCTTACCAGCATTTCTGCGTCTAACAGACGAGTGATTTTACAAAATAGAATGTTCACATTCAAGTTGGCCTTTGACTGATAGATTAACATTTCAGTTTTGAACATCAGCCATAAACTTTTTGTTCCACTGCCCGCCAAACATCTCAACTTTTTTTCGACTCACTTGGTATAATATGGCGGTAAGCATAAAATTTATTAGTTCATCTTGCCTTTCAGTTTCTCGTAAAATCCATCAAATTGTATTAGCATTGTTTCATTGTTGTTTTGTAATATTAATACTTTTGTAATAATTAATTGATCCAAAAAATGTTACCTTTCTTTTCAGGTCTTTCTGTGCTGCAGTAACAATCTTTAAGATATCAATGGCCTCGAACGAACACGGCAATGGAGTGATCTCATCTTTGTCATATCCTGGGAATGATTGCAATTCTACCAGCGCTGGCCTTTTGCTCAAATGTTGACTTGACTGCAATAAAGTATAAACCAAATGAATAAAAAAGGAATAATCCCTGTTTGAAGACCATTGCCCCCTGTTTGAAGACCATTGCCCCCTGGATATTAAGGCAATCATATTGGCAAGTATATTACTCAATCCCCGGGGGTGGAGGGTACTTAGTGTATTTGTCCGACGGGGATGTGCCGTTTTCTGTAGATTTTGTCAACACCGTAATCTGTAGAAAGAAGACGGTCAACTCCTGTAAAAGAACAACAACCAAAATAAACCTGTAACTATAGAGAAAACTGCTGAATCCTGCAAGAGGAAAATGAACTGAACAGAGTCGAACTGGAACCCGCGAACCGAGCTGACGAGTGTGCGACGAAACGCATTTTTGGTTATTCCACGAGTTATTAACTTATTTCTTTCCTTTCACGTTCAAGATTAACTCGTTTTTCTCTTGCAGAATTCAACAGTTTTCTCTCTAGTTACAGCTTTATGTTCAGGCCCGTAGCACCTATAGGGGCCGGTCGGGCCCGGGCCCCCCCAATAATTTCCAGAAGTTTAATTTTTTGTTCTTCATAATAACATAGAAAACTGATCATCAGTGACAGGCCCTTGGCACTGAAGCGAGTCAAGACCTATCTAAGTTTAACAACAGCAAACTAACGCCTCAACCACCTGATGGTGAAACATGTGCACAACGACAGAGTTGATAAACTCAACCTTGTCCGCATCGTAAACGAATTTGTCATAGATTCCAATGCAAGAAAATTTCACTTTGGAAAGCTCAACCCTTTTGACATCAGAAGCACTTCGTCAAGAGAGGCGAAAAGTACCCAGACTTCAAGAATCAATAATCATATCTAAACTAACGAGCAGTGGCGTGGTCCTCGAGATCCTTGAAAACCGAAGAGAAAAAAGCTGGGTATAGCTGGGAAAGAATTTTCCAAGAAATGTCAAATCTTCCATTTTAGCATTGGCAAATATGGAATCAGGGGATTCATTCTAAGCCAAAGTAAAGGATGTTTCTTCAAAAATTTTCTTCATGCTTCAACTCATAAGAGAACTGTCACAACGCTATCAAAGATTTCTTGTCGCTAATGGCAAGCATGATGTTGGGAGATGCATTCTAAGCCAAAGTGAAGGACGTGGCCCCAAAAATTTTCCTGTGGGCTCCCCCCAGGCCCCCTCATTTCAATTCCGCCCATTTAATTTACTCTGGCCATGCCATGGCTTTCGTAGGACGCCATGAAAATTGTGTGATGACTTTTGAAAATCAAAAATCAAGTAAATCGTACGCAATGCTCTCGACAAAGTATTCTTATCCTATCGTAGTTTGATTTTAGCAAACCTGTTAGGAAATAAATTTGGATTCTTAAATTTCCTATTTTTCTTCAGGACCTCCGATCATAAAATGCCCTTTCAGCAAAGCAAAGAAGGGCGTTGCCAAAAGAAAAGAGGGCATTGACCGCATTGACCGAGCAATTCTTCCGGGGGCTTCACCCCCGGACCCCCGGAAGCTTTACCCCTTCGGTGTGAATTAGTGCCCCTCCAATCTGAAAAACGCTCCTACGGGCCTGATGTTGGTTGTTGTTCTTTTACAGTTAACAGTCTTCTTTTTACAGATTATTACGGTGTTTTGTTGCGTTTATGGGTTTAATACGACGAGTCCGTTACTTAAGGCTATTTCAAAATACTTTATCTCAAAATCCTTCAAAACAGGCATAGACTCCTTGATCGAAAATCTTACTGTGTTTGAGATCTTCGAAGATTGAAAACCATCACTTTACAGTTAAAATGATACACGACTAAAAACTCTGGGAACATTTTGAAGCTATAATTTGGGACTGAAAGTAGCCAGCACGAAACGCATTTTCGGTTATTCCACCAGTTATTAACTTATTTCTTTCCTTTCACGTTCAAGATTAACTCGTTTTTCTCTTGCAGAATTCAACAGTTTTCTCTCTAGTTACAGCTTTATGTTGGTTGTTGTTCTTTTACAGTTAACAGTCTTCTTTTTACAGATTACGGTGTTTTGTTGCGTTTATGGGTTTAATACGATGAGTCCGTTATTTAAGGCTATTTCAAAATACTTTATCTCAAAATCCTTCAAAACAGGCATAGACTCCTTGATCGAAAATCTTACTGTGTTTGAGATCTTCGAAGATTGAAAACCATCACTTTACAGTTAAAATGATACACGACTAAAAACTCTGGGAACATTTTGAAACTATAATTTGGGACTGAAAGTAACCAGCCCTATATTAGGCAATACACCTTTTCCATTAACGGCCTCGTTTTTTAAATTTCTGAAAATTTCTTCCTACAAAACTTTTGACCACGAATTTGGATTTTGCAGCCAAAGTTTAGTCTAGATGTAAATTTCGATAATCCTACTGTTCGTGATTTTGATCTGATGAGGATAATAAGTTTGAAAATCTATGAGGGATTTGACTGTGAAAATTGCTCAGGGTCTAACTTTACACCCTCAGTCATTGTTTACGGTCAAGTCCCTTAAAAATTTTCAACTTTATTATCGTCATAAAATCAAAATTGTGAACACTGGAATTATAAAAATTAGCACCCACACTAAAATTTAGGTGCTGAATCTAAATCTGATGTCAGAAATTTCTTATGAAGAAATTTGGAGAAATTTTTGAAACTTTCCAAAACGAGGCCGCTTGGTTGAAAACGTGTATTCAGATAAAACATTTAACGGGTAGCCTTACTGAGAGAATCAGTTTTTTTTCAATTGATTATAAAATCATAGAAAAAAAAATTAATTCTCTCAGCAAGGCCAACCATGAAATGTTTTACTGAGTTACCTCATCAAGGGCTAGCTACTTTCGATCCTAGAACAAAAGACTTATAAATCAATATTATTTGATGAATGAGCAACAAACCTCAGACATGCCAAGCATTGTTTGTGGTCTCTGAGAAAAAAAAATTATATGTAACTGTTCAAAAATGCTGAGATGTACAATCAGGAATTCTGCACCAATTGGAATGAATCACCTCTCATATTGAAAACCAAGAGATAACTTAGCTGTAGAAATGATTTCACTAAAATCTGCCACATAGTTCTAGAGTTTTGGACAATCTTTGATAACTCTGAGAAACGCTAAAAATTGCAATCAACATTCATACCATTTTCAGAATTGATAACATGAAAATCTAAGGTACCCGTTCAGCTACAAAATAAAATCCTAAGGTCCATAATTTGTGATAGTATGATTTTGACAAACATTGATGCATTATTTTGGGACACCTGGTATATAAACTCCAAATCATCAATGTTTACTGTATAATGTATACTGTATATTCGCTTTATGGACTTGATGTAGCTTTGCTGCAGTTGTTGTTGTTGTGATCTTATTTTGATTTGATCACTTAATGTTACATTACATATAGATTACATAACTAAATTAGTTGTAATGTAACGTAATGTAATGTAACGTAAAGTAATGTAACATAAATGATCAAATCAAAAAAAGAGCGCAACAATAACAACTGCAACAAAGCTACTCAAGTCCATGAATACACCTGCAAAAGAAAAAAGAAATGCATCTTATTTCAGGGATGGAATCTCATGCCTAGCCCCTTACCTTTCTAAAACTTCTGCAAGAGGATGTAACTGTATTTGAATCTTCAAAGTTCGAACTCATGCCTGAAGGAAAGAAAAAATTTAATTTATGGATTTTGTAGAATTTTGTTAGATGTGAACAACAGTCAACAGTTACACAGCTTTAATGCCATTCAATCGAGCCTTGCGTATATAAATATGTATAAAAATATCACTCGGTTCAGACCCGTTTATAAGATAGCTAAAAGGTCTATCCTTAATTTCAGAACACAAGAATGCACCCAATATCATGAGAAATATCTTGAACATTAAATTAAAGCCTAATGCAATTAAAATTTTAGAAATAAATTGCATGACTTTTTCTGCATCATTTTACCACAGTGGATACATTCGTCGGATTCACCAAGTACATCCTTTTTAAAATTTGCTAAAGAAAAACCAAAATCCTTTCTCAAAAGACAAAATTACCTCCCAGTGATTTCTTTGCTGCCAATCCATCTTTAAAATCAATTGCTGTTGACTTCTCAAATGCTTTATTGTGGATATTTTTCACACGAAGATTATTATGTTGATGTTTATCCACAATAAGGTCATAACTCATAGAATTGTTTTTAAAATGATCCAAGCAAATGGATATATTTCCAATTTTTTCATCAAGTTGATCGATTCTGTGGATGTAAAATCCTTCTGAAACAAAGCACAGAAATGAATTTGTTAGAAATAGTGGAATGTATGTATGTATGTATGTATGTATGTATGTATGTATGTATGTATGTATGTATGTATGTATGTATGTATGTATGTATGTATAATTTCGCCAAAAGTTAACATTAAAATGAAACTAAGTTTGTCAAAACGGAAAAATCTAATTACAGGCATGTGATATTAAGTAAAAACAAGAGTTAAAAACATTTAATCTCAAAACACCCCTGGTTAAAATGGCAGGGATAGCATTAAAAGGTCAGTGTGACCTTGTTTCCATAATGGTCTCTCCAAAGGTGTCAATAAAAGAAAAGTTTTCATAGAAGAAACGAAAATTCCGGAGGATCTTAAAATATAGATAATTTGTGCCTTTATGGATTTGAATAGTGCAATACCAAATCGAGCGTAAGAGAGGGTGTGCGGTGTCAGCAGTACACATATATGTCATCTTCCTCTCTTTGTATATTTTTGAAGAAATTTTCTTTGATCCTGTGTTTAGGAATTTGGTTGCTGATTTAAGATATCCTCTCCCTCCTCCTATTATCATTAACAGACATATAAAGTTTTCTAAATATTGTGTAATATAGCTTGTGAAGAATTTTATTGAGATGGACATTATAAACAGAAAACCCTGAGCATGCAAAATTCATCTGTCAGGCTTTTTCCCTCTGATTGAGATTATCCAATGTTACACATAAGTTCCAAATCTTTATCTTGGCAGAGAAAGGTGGGTGTAAAATTCAATGACCTATTCCTTCTGATTGAATGGCTTGAAAGAAACTTTAGATACTTATTTTATCTATAATTCTATCGTTGAACTTTTCAGAAATTTTGAATATTTTTGGAAATTACAGCATATCTTACATTTCAACTCATCTGAGATGTGACTTCATCAAATTTCTATATCATAACCGAGATGAGTGACAGACTTATTGATACCATATTGTAGGCATTCATAAACAATGGTTTTCTTCAAAATTATTTTGTGATGTCAAGCAGTTTAGAAATTACGATCATGGTTTTGAGTTTTTTTGAAAATCTTTCTTGAATTCTTGAGAAAGGAGAAAACACTCTAATTTTGAAAATAATTGAAGGTTTCAGAAAATTGCAATGGTAGAATTATAGATAATTAGCTAAAGTTTCTTTGAAGTCATTCAGTTCAAAGAAATAGGTCACTCAATTTTACACTAGCCTTTTTAAAGATTTGGAACCTTTACTCCAGTGTTAAAAGTTTTGAAAGATTAGACTGAAAAGATTAGAAGGTTTCATCCTATCATGGTTAACTGTTACTTGATGACCCCCTCCCCTAATGGCCAAATTCTGTTATCTGTGTGTGACAAATGGACTTTTGGATCAGCCCTGCAGACTCTATATTTTTGAATCAAAGATGACTGCCTTTTGGCTATTTTTTGTTCTTTCTGGATAGTTGAGACTTTCAATCCTGGGCCACTGACATGACACAAGCTTGGGGGCAACACGGCATGGTTTGCAATGCATACAGGCTTGCATGGAGAGTGTGGCACTTGCACACCCAAGAAAAACAATTGGGTATTCAAAACAGACAATATATAAACAATAGAGGACCCTCCTTGCACACCTGAGGTCTCAGCAAAAATTGACCCATGTGGCATACAGGAAACCCAATTTCCTAACTTTTTGGCTGTCATTAGAAGTTTATTTTTCAGAGAGTTTTCAGAGAGAATAAATTGTGGGTTCATAAACCAGGATCTTGGTGTTGGTTTTGTGCAAATTGTACTTGTACCCTGTCACAATTGAGATGTTCGAAATCGTCAGGCCAAGGCTGACTGAGCCGTGTATTGATGACGATGTTGTGTTAGTTTTGTTTGAGGGCGTTATTCCGACATCTCTATTTTCCGACATCACTATTTTCCGATATGTTTATATTCCGACAACTCTGTATTCCAACATCTCGATATTATTTCCGACCGGGCCTAAAAATCTGCCTCTCTTATTAAAAGGAGGCTCTTTGATGAACTATACAGTATACTATAGGCCTGGTTAAGTTTCACATTTGCATGGCAGAAGGTTTAGAAAGTCTGGCTCATGATTCATCTAAAAGCGGTTCTGAAAATTCATACATATATTACCATTATCAGCAGATAATCTTTTAACCGTATTATTTCTTGAATTTTTCTTCTTTACTGCAGATTCACAATCGCTGTCTTCTGTATCGCTGTCCGCCATTGCTGAAGTGGAGTCAAGAAGTCGTCACCAGGGTAACGGTCTCGTTTCCAAATTGAGCATCGAAAAATTTCGGAATCGACAGACCATTGGAGCGAAGAACTAAGGAAATTGAAGAAGAGGACCATATTCAATAGAAAAGCACTAAAGATAGCAACAGGGAGCTTTTTACTAAGATTCATTGCGCCCATTAATCAAATTCCTATAGAATTATTAGAGAACCTTACTCTGTAGAAATCAAAGCATCTTGAAACTTTAAGATATGCACAGGGTGCCACTTATGTACGCCCAAGAATTTTGGGTGTACTTGAGAGCTGGAGGGTAGCAGATGTGTTTGGAAGCTTTCTTTAAAAACGTTTCCTTCTTATTCCTAACTTTGCCTAAGGTTTGGGGGCCATTCTGGGCTTGCTCTAATAAAGCAAAACGAGATAAGTCATATAAACAACAAGTTTTCGCTATTTCTGGTGCCACTTGAAGATAAAGTTAAGAAAAAGATGCACATTTTTGATATACAAATTAGATGATTTAGCAAATATGATATACATGAAAAGGCCTCTTTTTATACAAAATAAAGTGTCCTTTTCAGAATTGTTGCCTACAAGTCTACATACAAGTTATGACACAGACACATAATGTTTTTTTAAACGTATGCTGCTTAGTTTTGCAAATTTCAAACAACTTGTCTCAATTTTACTGTTGAATAAATTGTCACATGCCTAATTAAAAGTAAATGTGCTTTTAAGGTGAGTGCAGAAACTATTGTATTACATTGAATAAGTTACGATGTTACACTTCTTCCTCTAGCTTCGGATACAAACGTCCATGAAGATTTGAGTCCATCTCATGGTTTTCACTACAGCTACCTGTCTCTCTGAACGATGTCATGTTGACCTCGATTTCTTCATCAAATGTGATTCCAATTTTCTCCAACACGATTCGTGGCCTCCCTTGGACGTTCCGGAACACCATCTTTGGTCCGGAGATTTCACCAGTCCTTAGAGCCAACCAGAATTGTTTCAATGCAGCCGCAGCAGTAGAATCGATCGTTGTAACTTGTTTCAGATCCAAAATGACAGCATTAGGCTTGAATTTTTTGCTATTGATGACTTTATCAAGCTTGGCAATAAGTTGTTCTGCACTCGGATAATGAATTCCTTGGGAACCGACCTCAAGTACAACATTTGAATCTGTCCTTTCTTGGGACAATTTTAACTGGATAGTTTCGTACACGAAGATGCACAGTGCAACAACAACACCAGCGAGTATGCCAAGCTCCGTCTCATAGAAACAAAGAAGAAACGTCACTGCCATTGTTACCAGGTCGATCTTCTTTGTTTTCCATAACAATGGAACAATATGATATTCGAATAACGGTATGACAGCAGCTATGATCATTGCAGACAGCGTTGCTTTTGGAATATATTTGAACCAAGGAGTGAGGAATGAGGCTGCTAGAAGGACGATTATCCCAGTGAAAAATCCTGAAAAGAAAATTGATTCGTTTTGATAAAAGTAGCATCATGCATGAGGCAAACAGAAGAGCGTTGTTTTTCGTTCATAAATCTCCTTTCCTAAAATTTTCGAAAATCAGCCTTTTTGGGCAAAAATCTGCCCTTAGTCAGGCAAACAAAGCGGGCAGTCCCACTAGATTTCATCTTCTTGCATTTCAGAGGTTTCTATATCGTCAGAAAGCAAAGCCTGAGCTAAGAAAAACATTATCTTGCCATTTGGTTCATAAATCTACGAGATCAAACTGAGCCATTCTACTTACAGTTTTAGACAAGGCCCACAGAACCTAATTTTGGAAACTCTTCATTTGAATTAAAATAATGTCTTGTAAATTACGAACAATCTCTTGAAATTAAGTGTAACCCTCAGTTAGGCAATAGAACTGTAGTTTTTCAAATCGTCGTTAGAGTTTTTATATTGCAATTCTTTCAAGAGTGGAGACATTTTACTGACTCAAACGGTAGATTCAAAGCTATCTACCTTGCGTTAAACGTCCTAGCTTTTATCTCCTTCCCTATTTCCCAGATTTTCTAGCCTTGAAGCGTTGATTAGGATACGCACTTTACAAATCGGTTGCTAATTGCGAGAAATATGAAATGCCTACCTCCAAGTTGTGTTCTGACCGAACATTGTGAATTCAGAGCACTTCTGCTGAAACTTCCAGCCACTGGGAAGGCGGAGAAAAATGAGCCAATGACATTGACGATTCCAAGTGAAAACAATTCTTGTGTTACGTCGATCTTATAATTGCTCTTACGACTGAGGGTCTTTGCGACGGCGATCGTTTCGAGAAACGCAACAAATGGCGTNCGATCTTATAATTGCTCTTACGACTGAGGGTCTTTGCGACGGCGATCGTTTCGAGAAACGCAACAAATGGCGTAACCACGCAACCAATCCCAAGGTGTTGTATCATACTGAGTTTGCTTGACACGATCGTTCCATTTGACATCAAATCAGAAATTGGTACCTGCAAGAAAAAAATACTCTTCTGACATCGGTCACAGATTTAGTTCTATTGGAAATCCAACAATTTTTAAACATTCACCAAGATTTGACAATGCTACCGGGTGCACCAAAAATGATCAGACGATGAAAATTCGTAGTACCTAGAGACGCATAGAGAGGCCCAGAGAACGGAATGGCTTTGAACAAATCAAGGTTTGGCTGATAGCAGGAAGATTGAAAGAAACTAGAAAGAAACTACTTCGATACCTCATCCACAGAAATGAATATATTTTCCTCCCCTGTGGCATATATGCTGTATGTTGAAACATAACTGCGGTGTCTAACAGCCCATGCTCACCGGTTAGAATCGTATGAGGAAGTGGTGAATCTTTTACAAATGAATACGGATGAAAATTCCTTAGCGCAGCCAAAAGGGAATATATATGTTTCATGCGCTGTGTGTTACAACTGAGTAGAAAATCATTTGTTGTCTTGAAATAATTTGTTAACAGTTTTATTGACAATAATTCAGAGTTCTTGTAACTCAGTCAAACTCGTTATTCTCTGTTGCAAGTTCGTAAGAATGCTTACAATTTCCGGTAAAAGTTTCATTCAAACTGAGTATCCAAAATCTACACATTAACATGATGTGATGTAGTTTTAGCAACGGTTTCCCTTTTACTGGTTCATGGCTATGTAGTGGTGAAATGCAGCCAATCAAAATGCTGTATTCATTTGCCACGTGATTCCTGTAACGCTGTTGCTAGAGAGCATGCGCACTAGGCGAGTGTGCAGGTCACCGACCTCCTCATTTCAATCCTCCCCCCCAACTTAATTTGCCCTGGCCATGCCGCTGAATTCTCCTCAGTCGTCTTGCCATTCCCTTTTCGGTAGACTTGCCCCAAGTCTATCTCTTCAGTCTTCAGACTATTCTCTTCGATCCGCCATTCCATCATTCCGTCAAGAGAGCTCGACAGATGTACGATACGAATCGTCAAAGTTCAAAGCAACGGTCATCCCCCAAAAAGGAAACCTGTGATCATGCGCAGAAAGCATGTTTGGTTTTACGGAAAGGATGTGGGCGGATTCTCGCGCATGGTAATAGGTTTCCCAGCTGTTGATCTGCTTTGAACTTTACTAGCATAACAAAAGGCTCAGACAAAAGGGGCAGTCCTCGGTATCCTCAACTATCTCGCAGCGTGTTGGAATGGCAGATTCAGGAACTACCGAAAAGAGAACGGTATTAGACGGACTGAAGAGATAGCCTTGGGGCAAGTCTACCTTTTCGGTAGCTCCTAGAACCGCCATTCCAACATTCGTGCTTTGACGGAATGTTGGAATGGCGGATCCAGAAACTTCCGAAAAGGGAACGATAAGACGAACTGAAGAAACAGATTTGGAGCAAGCCTAGTGGCTGCCAGGCAGGCACAGATGCCTTTTTTCCTTGCAATTTTGCCGAAAGTTCTCCATTTTAACATCAAAGTGGCACAATGCCCCTCCAAGCTAAACAGCGTCCTTTCCTTCAGTAATTAAGTACACATACCTTAGGAGGTGGCACACCAGACGTCATCTCACCAGCCAGCATAAAGACATCTGTCAAGCCGAAACATTCAAACAAAATTTGCGACGATATGGTCGTGATTAAAACGGCGAGCGTGAATCTTGCAGTGCATATAAACCATAAAATTTTCTTGCACACAGCAGCAGAAGAACTGTTCACTCTTCTCTCCGAGTTCCAACGCCCAACTTTCCGTAAGACAACAAAAACTACCAGACACGTAAAACCGAGGACGCTGTCTGCAATCCTTGCTTGTTTGATATTCGCGAAGTTGTTGTAGACGGTATGGAAGAAATTATCTCGATGAAGGGACAGACCAAACATCCCCTTGAGTTGAGAGACACCAATTTTGATTGCAGCTGCAGAAGTGAACCCAGCTAAGACTGGAATCGAGATGAAGTTTATCAGGAACTGTAAGCGAAATACAGACATCAGAATCAGGATAATACCAGAAAATAGGGACAAAGAAGTGGCATAAATGATTTTGTGTTCACCATCAAGGGTATATCTGTTCACCAACATGGCAACAAGAGCGGCAGGGCCTGTTTGAAGGTCTTTCGATGTGCCGAAAATGAAATAGATAAACACACCACAATAAGAAGCGTAAAGGCCATATTCTGGCGACAAGCCTGCAAGTGCTGAATAGGCCAAACTTTGAGGGACCAACATCAGGCCAACTGTTATTCCAGCTATTAGGTCGTAGTAAAGACTTGTTCTGTTGTACTCGGCAGCCATTTTGTTATCGGCCGCTTCTTGCGGACGAATTTCTTGATTGCGCGTTTACGACCACTGCTATTTGATAAGCGATTCGATATTCGCTGTCGCAAGTTCTTGCGATCTTCTGTGTGACGGCTGCCTTCACCGTCAAAATTGTCAACGTGATGCCCATTCAGTGAAATTCGATGTTCCTTCATGATATTTCGATGAAAGGGCGAAATTTGCGCGCTGAAAGATCAAGCTGTCGTAAATGCTACGTGTCCAAAGCTGTCGTAAATGCTAAAGCGAGGCGACTGGCGATATTCCTGAGCTTTCAGTGGCTAAACGCCTCAAAACGAGCTCCACAAACAGCATAAGATTCATAGCCTTCATCAAGGTTCTAGCACTCTAGCCATGAACTCGCATTCTCGGTCATAAATGGCCAGACAGCGCCTTTTAAATGGCTATCATTCCATAATTACGCTACCCAACCTATTAATTTCCTAGGTCATTGTGTCCCTTCAAAAATTTCCACCGCAACTTGGTTCGAATAAAAACGTTTGACCTTCATTAGCTCAGTCATATAAAGAATCCCTCCTCCGACTAAGACAACTGCAATGCAAAATCAACATGTACGAGTCTGATTCAAAAACAACTTGGTCAAGTCAAAACTATGCTTTCTTTGCAAGCAAGAAAAAATTCGTAACTATCGACCCAGTACTGGCAATTTCATTCATAAATTTCCTAGCACAATGAGATTCCGTGCGCAGTGCTTTAATGCTGTTTCATTGCTTTTTACTCTCATCTCTGGTAAGCTTAAAACATTAACAAGTTATAACTATCCCGTTCAACTGTGTGAATAAGTTGCTTAACACATCGATCTTACGAGACAGATAAATACCTTTCAAGGAAGGAAATTTATTTTAGGTTTGCAGACTGGATCAACTTTGTTTATAAGAGTGTTCGTACAATGAAAATATCTTCTTCGTAAGTAAGCACTTTGTCAGATAATACGCTATACTGCCCTCTTCTTGTTGTCCCTTCAAAAATTTCCAACGCAGCTTGGTTCGAATGAAAACTTTTGGCCTTCATTAGCTCAGTCATATAAAGAATCCCTCCTCCGACCAAGACAACTTAAATGAAAAATCAACATGTCTGAGTCTGATTCAAAAACAACTTGGTCAAGTCAAAAACTATGCTTTCTTTGCAAGCAAGAAAAAATTCGTAACTATCGACCCAGTGCTGGCAATTTCATTCATAAATCTCCTAAGACAATGAGATTCCTTGCGCAGTGCTTTAATGCTGTCTCATTGCTTTTTGCTCTAAAAGCTTAAAACATTAACTAGTTATAGCTAGCCAGCTCAACTGTGTGAATAAGTTGCTTAACACATCGATCTTATAAGGAAGGAAATTTATTTTAGGTTAGCAGGTTGGATCAACTTTGTTTATAGGAGTGTTCGTACTGGAAATTTCATTCATAAATTTCCTAGGGCAATGAGATTCCTTGCGCAGTGCTTTAATGCTGTTTCATTGCTTTTTGCTCTCAAAGCTTAAAACATCAACCAGCTATAACTATCCCGTTCAACTGTGTGAATAAGTTGCTTAACACATCGATCTTACGAGGCAGATAAATACCTTTTAAGGAAGGAAATTTATTTTAGGTTTGCAGATTGGATCAACTTTGTTTATAAGAGTGTTCGTACAATGAAGATCTCTTCTTCGAAGAAAGTAAGCACTTTGTCAGATAATACGCTATACTGCCCTCTTCTTGTTGTCCCTTCAAAAATTTCCAACGCAGCTTGGTTCGAATGAAAACTTTTGACCTTCATTAGCTCAGTCATATACAGAATCCCTCCTCCGACCAAGACAACTTAAATGAAAAATCAACATGTCTGAGTCTGATTCAAAAGCAACTTGGCCAAGTCAAAACTATGCTTTCTTTTCAAGCAAGAAAAAATTCGTAACTATCGACCCAGTGCTGGCAACTTCATTCATAAATCTCCCAGGACAATAAGATTCCTTGCGCAGTGCTTTAATGCTGTCTCATTGCTTTTTACTCTCATCTCTGGTAAGCTTAAAACATCGACTAGTTATAACTATCCCGTTCAACTGTGTGAATAAGTTACTTAACACAACGATCTTACGAGACAGGTAAATACCTTTCAAGGAAGGGAATTTATTTCAGGTTTGCAGATTGGATCAACTTTGTTTATACGGGTGTTCGTACAACGAAAGGATTTTCCTCGAGTGTAAGCACTGTGTCAGATTATACGCTGTACTGCCTTCCCCTTGTTGTCGAAAGGTGACTTCAAAATTCATACCATACTTTTTTTTTCATTCATTGATGACTTTACAAGAAATGTCTGTCGAATGAGCCATAAAAACAAGGGCAAAGTATTCACCAAAATTTGCTCACGTTATTCATTCTTAAATTCATTTGGTTTTCTCATATTTCTATTGGTTTTCTTCTCCATTTGAGTCAAGAATCAATTAAGTCACATTCTGATGACGACATAAGTCAGACAGGCCTTAGTGTGCTAAATCTTCTCGCTTTTTGCATCCGAATCTTGTTACAATTTCTTGTTAATATAAAATATTAAATACGATCTTTCATGAAATACCATACGCGTATTTCTTTATAAGAAACCGCTTATAAGAAACGGTAGGCTCAATTTTTCGAAAGTTAAGAAACAACCCTACCTGAATTTAAAAAGCTAAGAAACATTTGTAATTTGCAGTTTTAATTTTCCTATCGCACTCAAAAATGTTGTGACGCTGTACGGTAATAGCAACTGTTTGGACATTACTTTGAGTACGAATTATGTTATTTACTTGTTTTGAAATTTTACTAAGTAATTTGGGAACCCTTTAGACAAAAAAAACTTATCTCTGCACTTCCAGCATCAAAAATATAAGAAACACGTAAGAAACTTTTGGTAGAAAATTAGTCCAAAAATTTAAGAAACCTTAGTTTCTTATAAAAAATACGTGCATTCATAAACAAATTTCCATTTTGTCATCAAGTTGTAATTTGGTCCTGCAGTAGACTTGCTCCAAGTCTATTCAGTGGACTATCAGCATTAACAGAATATAATTACTCCTTCGCAGAGTCACCTTAGTAGCTTACACCCCCGCAGGAGTAATTATATCCTTTTTTTTCTATCAAATCTTAAAAAGCTAAAAGAACTACAACAACAATTCAACTGTGCCATTCATAGCGGAAAAAGACACAAGGTCATCGAGTTTCCACTACAGTAAGAACCCGCAAAATAGAAACCACTTTATAAGAAACCTCAGGCTGATTTTTTTGAGAAATGGTGCCTTCATATAAGAAACTTCTCAGCCTGATTCTAAGAAGGTTTCTTATAGTAGGAACCCAAATAGTTTCACATTTAATGATCTTTGTTAAAATTAGGTACCAAACATTTTGTAGAGATTTGATCCAAAAGCATCTCTATCTGTATACTTGATATGTTTGATGTGGTTGAGTAATCTTAGAGGTAACAAGAACATACCGTTCGATAGTGTTTGCTCTGGGTTTGTTTAACTATTTAAGGTGAAATCACTGATGGTTTCTTAACCATGTCATAAGAAACCTTTCAGCCTGTTGCCAGATTAATGGCCTTTTTTAAAAAGAAACTAAACAGGCTGTTTTGAAGAAATAGGTTTCTATTTTGCGGGTTCTTACTGTATGACTGAAACTCGATATATCCTTTTAATGCTGATAGTCCACTGAACAGATTTGGAGCAAGTCTATTCCTGCAGCTGGT
>REGL01000435.1:151887-169201 GCA_004194395.1 Aurelia aurita complex sp. Pacific | reverse complement strand
TGAGCTGAATAGATGTTATATAAATTGCCTCATGACTTAATATGATGTTTAGAAAGGCATGTTGATTGTACAAAGTTTTTTAATTAGATTTCTCTTTGGAAACATGGCCAACTTTGTATACTTTCTTTACATTTTGCAAACAAAATGACGTCATCAGCAAAACGTACAAAACAGTGGATAACTCTAAAATGAAACAAGGTATCAAAAAAATTTAAACGACATTCTTTATCATTCAACTGCGCTATTCATTTGCATCAATAAAAATTTTCGCTTCACACCACCTTTAAGGGTCCTTTTCATTTCCAGTACTTTAAGAGCCTAGGGGTCCTAGGGTCTTGAGGTCCGGTTTTT
The DNA here is from genome assembly GCA_004194395.1 of Aurelia aurita complex sp. Pacific. NCBI lineage: Eukaryota > Metazoa > Cnidaria > Scyphozoa > Semaeostomeae > Ulmaridae > Aurelia > Aurelia aurita complex sp. Pacific. The sequence continues at coordinate 168,850 of REGL01000435.1, read as the reverse complement.
ACAACATGCCGTAAAAATAAATGTCTGGCCTATCCGCAACAATTTATTGAATTGGGATTGATTACAAAGCCACAATTTGTTTAAGGGAAAGCCTGATAAGTAATGACCTGGAAATTAAAAGATAGAAACGTTTTACATTCATCATTTGTGGCATGGCACAGCTTGCTTAGACAATCAGCTTATTAACAACCAGGGGGTCTGTTTACGACATGTTTGGGGGAAGTGCGAGTGGAGAAGATTTCAACTCTGGACACGCAAACTCATGTACTCGCTCATACGTTATCCTGGGTACCAGACTCTCTAAACAAACCGGTACACTGATGCATCCGGTGACCCAAAAAACTTCACGAGCTCGGCTAGATCACGCCAGAAGCCAGAAAGCAGATGATATGAACACAAATAAGGTATCAGCATGTAGCTAGACTTGCCCCAAGTCTATTTCGTCAAAAAAAAAAATTTCGTCAAAAAAATTGTAGCAATATACTTTCCGGTAGACTTATTACAGTTGACAAAACAGACTTGGGGCAAGTCTAGCATGTAGCTGAAAGGCTTAGCTATCTTTTGAAATGTTGCTTGGTCAGTTTAAAGTAAGCCTATGTATTCATCAGGCTTTGATCCAAATAGCGATGCAAAGACAATAGGCAGCGACACGTGCCACATCGTATTTGGGTAACAGACCTGGGTCAACGGGAAGTAATGATATCTGATTGGCTTGAATGTGACCGAAAGTGTCTTGAGCCATTCATGTGTATGCTTAGATTCCCATTAAGCAGATACCTTTCGAAAACCAGTTTCATTCATTCATTTCTCAGTCTTTCCAATCCATTTCCAGTTAATTTTTTGAAAGATGTGAAAAAAGCCGATCTTCGACTTTGCTTTGGAGCACGAAATTGAAATAAGGAGCAGAGATCAGTTATTTTGCAAATACTAGACTAGACTTTATCTGAAACCAGGTAGCTAGCTCACTCGTTGTGCATTCCAGAAATTGTATTTTAGGGCAAAAATGAGCATAGATCGAAAGAAGAAGGATATATCTACACATCTACCTCGGGCATTTATTTCTTTGGTTCAGAAGCCGATTGGGAGGCGATTCAATTCTCTTTTTTTGGCGTAATGAAAACGCTTTATGCTCGGCTTCTGAACCAAAGAAATAAAATGCCCGCGGTAAATGCGTAGATATATCCTTCTCCTTTCGATATATGCTCATGTTTGTTCTTAAAAACATATTCTGAAATGCACAATGAGCGCGCTAGCAACTTGGGTTCAGAGAAACTTTTGCGCCTTGTTTGTTTTGAATTACTGGTCGAGGGAATTTCCTTTGTCTGCATTCGCTAATCGCTTTGAAATCAGGTGTCAACAAAAGCATCTCGTGTTATTGTCTTACAAAATATGTCCTTGTTGCCAAACGTAATTCTTACATTTTACGATATTAGACACATTACGTAAGTCTTAGTCCCGTAAGAACAAACTATAACACCTAAAATCGCGAGAAGAATCTAGAAAATTAAGTTGAAGCCGATGTTAGATGATGGATTGAAATCTTACGAATTGGCTCCATTGCTTTTTCTGTACCAAATGAGGCTAACCTGCGTGTAGACTTATTACATGAGTCCTTGTTTTCGCTCCATTCCCCCAAAATCACTCATCGCTTTGACCCAGAATTTAGGAAAATGCTGGTAAGGGGTTTGTAAAGAAACGAGAAATCCACGTTCTATTCTGGTCCATAATTTACTTGCCATTGAAATCTAAATTCTATTTCTGAAACTGACGATTATTGCATCGAATTTAAACTTCCACAGCAAGTAAATAATTGACTAGAAACTAGAATGAAACGTGGAATTCTTTTTCCCATACAAACCCCTTACCATCATTTTCCTAATTTCTGGGTCAAAAAGATGACTGATTTTACCAAGCAAAATTTTCACATCTACGTTAGCATTTTACTGATGGATCAAAATTTCAGTTTCAAAAATCGGTTGAGTACTTTTTATTCCACAACACATCAAACATGCTAACTTTTTTTTCTTTTCACTCGGTATAATTTTTAAACAGTAGATACATTTCTGTGCCTCGCCCGGTTGGTAATATTTGCCATAATTGCTTCGAAATGCACGAAGAAAGACCAAGACAGGTGCTTGGTGGCGTGATGCAGTGAGAGGTTATTGCTCTAAGGGTTAATACCGATCTTTCTTTGGTAACTAACATCAAAAGAAAGCGTGGCGAACCAACTTCATAAAATCAGAATCCAGAAGAAACAACTTCAATTTTCCTTCGACAAAAATAATTGTATTGCACTTACCTCCTATTTGAAAGAAAGTAATTGTGTTTTAGATGTGGAGTGAGTTATTCTTTTGCTTTATCAACCTCCCCGCGGTCAGCGACCGTAAAATGTCCCTCCCTTACTCTGCACACAATATACACATCCAACACCATATATACATATATTTATCTAAATGCCATATTCCAAGCAATTCTTGTAAGTTAAGAGAACAAGTACAGCTCATGATAAAATTCCTCTTCTAAATCTAAATGTATATCATCAAATCTCGATATCTTAAAAATAGGATTTAAAGTCTTTTCAGCAACAATTTTTGTAATGCAGAGTATAGCTGTCTCTTTTCGTCGTGAAACCAAAGCTAGAACATTCATTTGAAAGCGGCAGCCATTTTGGAACATGTCTTTGCAAATTCTGCTGATAGCAGATTTCTTTATGTCTTTGAAAGACAGGTGAATCATAACAGCTAAAATCTTGACAGCATTGAACACTTCTGTTGCATGAACATGGACTTGCGTATGTTATATGCCTTTTTGGCACTTCTTGCTCAACGAAATGTCTTATGGTTGGACGACTTTTGTTTGATTTTTGAGAACGGGAACCTTTCAATATATTGTCAATAGTAAAATTGGATGATTTGAGTTTGGAATTATTAGCGGACAGTTTTTTTTTTTTTTTTTTTTTTTTTTTGTGAATTTAGCTTTAACCAATGGCTAATCACTCTCAAAATGTTTCTCGATATTTACCTTGAACATAGATACCTCGTTTGTTGGTATTCATGGACGTAGGAAGCATCTCAAACTTGGAGGGGCACAACACTTCAAGGGCACCTTTTTCATTACCCTGAAAGGGCACTTCTTGAAAATATAAACGGCACTTCTTTGTTTATTGCAAAATCTTGGGGGGGGCACGTGTCCCCAGTGCCCCCCGGTTCCTACGTCTCTGTTGGTATTGGTGCTTCTTGAAAGCTCAAATTTGGGTGCACTTGCAAACCAAAGCTTTGGCCTTTTGGCCAAAGCAAATTCCTGAAGCACATTGAAATTAAGAACTGAAATTAATGAAAAATTAAGAGCCTTCCCAATGGGTGATTGGGGGGGGGTGACTTCTGGAAAACAGAATAATACAAGCTCCAAAATTGCTCAAATTTCATCAAGGCTATCGTTGATTTATACGCTGTGCCTTAAGAAATTGCCTAGGCCAAAAGGCTAAAGCTCTGGTTTGGAGCAAGATGCAAATTTGAGCTTTCAAGATTAACTTGTCTCCTCTCAAAGTACCAATATCAACAAACGAGGTATCTATGTTCAGGTTAACTAGAGAAACATCTTTAGAGTGATTATACATTGATTGAAGCTAAATTCACAGCGCTGGGTTCAATCAAGTACATATGCATTTTTGGGACACCCAATACTTTGGGTTATCTTGGTATTGTGCTGAAAGCTGTTGGGGTTAATGCATCTTGTGAAAAACGGGAAGACCACTCTTATCAATGAAGGCATCTTTCATCTGCTGGAACCAATAAGTTCTTTCATACAACTGTAAGAGAAGCTCGAGAGTACTCAAGTTTTCTTGGGCAGCTAATGTGCTCCACAAGGCACAATTTCTTCTCAATTAGCTCGTTTATAAGACTATTAAACCATCCATTTTAGCACTGTTAATTATGGAATCAGGGGATGCCTTCTATGCTAAAATAAAAGATATCTCTTCTAAAAAATTTTCTCACGCTCTGACTTATAGAATGACTGCCACTGTCACAAAATTATAAAAGTTTCCTAATCGCTTATGGCAAGTATGATATTGGGAGATGCATTCTGAGCCAAAGTAAAGGACATGGTCCCAAAAATATTCCTTTGGGCAAAACCTCATGTCAATGCCCCTTACTTAATTTACCCTGGCCACGCCACTCCCTTGAAGGTCTGCAAGTAGATTGATTGCGAATATAAATCTCCTTGCAACGTTATCTGTTTGTCAATTTTCACTGCAAGTTCTGATCTTTTTGCCAAGGGAAGAAATACGCTCTGAAGCAATGAGCTACAAAAAGTATAAAATGCCTAGCGAATAAGGATTGAAATTCTAACTGAAAGATTTCCAATCATAAAAAATGACCAGATTTCAAGAAACGATGTCTCAAAGAAACCTGGAAACTTCATAAATTCATTTCAAAGTTGATGTTGAGATCTACTAACAAGCTCAAATAGTTTCACACATTATTCGTATAGTTTTCGTAATTAAATGTTGTCCGTGCTTTGCTTGGCCTTCACAAATAAAATTGTTTGAGATAAAGTGCTCCACATGGAGAAAATGATGGGCTCCAGTGCTCCACTATGGAAATCGTTTGGGCTCCGGGCTCCATGCTGTCAAAATGATGGGCTCCAGTGCTCCAAGGACCCCCCCTTTGAGGGCCTCACTTGTAATAGGCTCAACTTATAAAATTTTCAATTATTTTATAAAAACCAATCCATTGTATTCATTGTTTAAACCAGGCTTACCTTTAAAATTGTAGGTTCTAAAACGCGTGTTTCTACTGTATCTACAGTTCAAAATATCCTTTTGAACGAATGTTGTTGATAATCGAACATCACGATCACGATCCAAGCAATCCAACACCCTCTACCAGGAAATTCTTACGTTTTACGATATTAGACTCATTACATAAGTCTTAGTCCCGTAAAAACAAACTATAACAGCTAAAATCACGATAAGAATCTTGAAAATTAAGTTGAAGACGATGTAAGATGATGGATTGAAATTTTAAAAATTGGCTTCATCACTTTTTCTGTACCGAATGAGGTTAACCTGCGTGTAGACTTATTACATGAGTCCTTGTTTTCGCTCCATTCCCCCAAAATCACTCATCGCTTAGACCCAGAATTTAGGAAAATGCTGGTAAGGGGTTTGTAAAGAAACGAGAATTCCACGTTCTATTCTGGTCCATAATTTACTTGCCATTGAAATCTAAATTCTATTTCTGAAACTGATGATTATTGCATCGAATTCAAACTTCAACAGCAAGTAAATAATTGACTAGAAACTAGAATGAAACGTGGAATTCTTTTTCCCATACAAACCCCTTACCACCATTTTCCTAATTTCTGGGTCAAAAAGATGACTGATTTTACCAAGCAAAATTTTCACATCTACGTTAGCATTTGACTGATGGATCAAAATTTCAGTTTCAAAAATCGGTTGCGTACTTTTTATTCCACAGCCCACCAAACATGCTAACTTTTTTTCTTTTCACTCGGTACAATTTTTTAAACGGTAGATACATTTCTGTGCCTCGCCCGGTTTGTAATATTTGCCATAATTGCTTCGAAATGCATGAAGAAAGGCCAAGACAGGTGCTTGGTGGCGTGATGCAGTGAGAGGTTATTGCTTTAAAAGTTAATACCGATCTTTGGTAACTAACATCAAAAGCATGGCGAACGAACTTCATAAAATCAGTATCCAGAAGAAACAACTTCAATTTTCCTTCGACAAAAATAATTGTATTACACCTATCTCCTATTTGAAAGAAAGTAATTGTGTTTTAGATGTGGAGTGAGTTATTCTTTTGTTTTACTAACCTCCCCACGTGCAGCGACCGTAAAATGTCCCTCCCTTACTCTGCACACAATATACACATCCAACACCATATATACATATATTTATCTAAATGCCATATTCAAAGCAATTCTTGTAAGTTAAGAGAACAAGTACAGCTCATGATAAAATTCCTCTTCTAAATCTAAATATATCATCAAATCTCGATATCTTAAAAATAGCATTTAAAGTCTTATCAGCAACAATTTTTGTAATGCAGAGTATAGCTGTCTCTTTTCGTCGTGAAACCAAAGTTAGAACATTCATTTGAAAGCGGCAGCCATTTTGGAACATGTCTTTGCAAATTCTGCTGATAGCAGATTTCTTTATGTCTTTGAAAGACAGGTGAATCATAACAGCTAAAATCTTGACAGCATTGAACACTTCTGTTGCATGAACATGGACTTGCGTATGTTATATGCCTTTTTGGCACTTCTTGCTCAACGAAATGTCTTATGGTTGGACGACTTTTGTTTGATTTTTGAGAACGGGAACCTTTCAATATATTGTCAATAGTAAAATTGGATNCTTTTCGTCGTGAAACCAAAGCTAGAACATTCATTTGAAAGCGGCAGCCATTTTGGAACATGTCTTTGCAAATTCTGCTGATAGCAGATTTCTTTATGTCTTTGAAAGACAGGTGAATCATAACAGCTAAAATCTTGACAGCATTGAACACTTCTGTTGCATGAACATGGACTTGCGTATGTTATATGCCTTTTTGGCACTTCTTGCTCAACGAAATGTCTTATGGTTGGACGACTTTTGTTTGATTTTTGAGAACGGGAACCTTTCAATATATTGTCAATAGTAAAATTGGATGATTTGAGTTTGGAATTATTAGCGGACAGTACAGTATCATTTCTTGACAATGGTATATTAGCCAAATGAGAACGATTTTGTTCAATTTGTTCACGACCATGGCCTGTTTCATAGTTATCAAATTCTTCGATGTCACCATCTTCCAAATGCCTCGCTTTGGTAACGAGTCTCTCTTCTGAGTATCTCTCTTCTGAGTATTCAATTTCATTACTCGTTTGTTCACTTTCTTGTATCATCTCAGGAGATAGTCTACCATCTTCAGCTTGCCTCATTCTGGTGACGAACCTTCTCTTCCTGCGCAGCAGGCTTCCCTCTTGAAACATGTCTCCGCATTTGGGGTGCAGACTCCAGTAGCTCCGTTTGTTTCCGTTGTCAGTTCCTTGGACGATTTTCACGAAGCAGTCATTGAATGACAAATTGTGCCGGAGTGAATTTCGCCACTTTGATGTTGTGTTTTTGTAATAAGGAAATGTGCTGATGATGAACCTGTATATTTCGTTTAGGGACATCATTCCACTCGAGGAGCTGTGTATCGCCATTGCACACAGGGCGACATATGAGAATGGAGGTTTCTCTTTGCTGTATGTATTCTTTCTTGGACGGGGCATTTCTGGTCAACCTCTGTTATTTTCTGATGTAATATTGCTCTTTCAGTTGCTCGGACGAAGTAAGTTCCTAGAAGAAATAAGTCAGAGCGTATCAGCAATGGAATACTGTTTCACACATTACACAAAATACAAAAAAATTGAAATTCTAACTAATAAATGCATAAATTCCTTTCGTTTGCCTTTCCAAAAGAAAATATCATTTCCACTGCATTCTCTTTTTATATAAGAATACTATAAGTTTGGTCCAGCCTCAATTTTCTTGATGGTTTCAGGGGAACATAGTTAAAAGAAATGTCATGTCACAATGAGGAGATCGTCGAGGAATATTTCTTTGGTTCAGAAGCTGAATAGTAAGTATTTTAATTACACCCAAAAATACAAGAGAATTGAATTGCCTCCCGACCGGCTTTTGAACCAAACAAATAAATTACCCGAGGCAGATGTGTAGATATATCCTCCTTCTTTCGATCTATGCTCAAGTTTGCTCTTTAAAACAAATTCTGGAATGCACAACGAGCCAGCTAGCTACCTAGGTTTCAGAGAAACTTTTGCGGCTTTGTTTGTTTTGAATTACTGGTTTAGAGAATTTCCTTTGCTGCGATCGCTAATTGCTCTGAATTGCGGTGTCAACCAAAAGCAACTCATGCTATTGTCTTACAAAATCTGTCCTTCTTATTCACCAAAATTCACCAACGTAAGTCAAATTCACCAACGTAAGTCCTGTTTGAGAACAGACCTAAGAAAACAGTTTGTACCCGGTTAAAGTTGGGAAACTTCTGAGAGTCCCGCACGCCATTGCACCAAACGGAAACCTCTCGCATCGCATGCAAAACATCATGAATGAACAGCCGAGAAGAAGGCGCGTGGATTTCCCGATATACAGATCAATTCCTGCCCTACAAAATGCGTTTGGAATTTTCGCAGCAGGCTGCAACATTGAGAAGATTTGTGAAATCCTCTCTGTTATATATGTTTACACTGAGCCATCCGTCTGGTCTAATTATGTAAGGAAAGGCTAATATCTCGCGATCTTTCATCTAACATTCGCCGAAAAGTCTTCCGAATAAAAACTATTTAAACATAGACTGCTAATCATCATTATCCACAAAACAAATTGATACAAATAAAGTTTAAAACAAGCGTCTGGCAAAATAAAACATAGGGCTTAAAAGTTGATTCATAATTACTTTAGGCTGAAAACCTAACGCATGTAGAAATCGGTTTTGGAAAGGGCCAAAAGAAGAAGACAGGCTGGCTTTGCAAGGGCAAATTTTGTGAAACAAACGATTCAGGTTTCCGAAAATACAATGCGATTTGCCTTTCTGGTGAAAAGATTTCACACCTGAGTGCACTCAATCAAATGAAAATAATGGAGAAAGTAAATTGCGTTGAAGGCGGGAAATCTATTCTTGAGGCTGTCAGATCTCTTGTATTACAAAATTCACCCTTGGAGCTTAGGGACTGTTCATTATATATAAAGGGGTTGGTACCGAAGAGAAATGGGTTGGGTAAGAGAAATTTTCTAACATAAAAAGGTTGGGTAAATATTTTTCATGTAATTTCAAGGTTGGGAAAACAAAATTTTCCCACCAATTAATGTCAAATGTTTAAAGTCCAAGATTATCAATATCATCATCAACATCATCAACACTATCCATTTCACTTTCAGTGTCTACTTTGTTTATCCATGTTCATCTTTGTCATCAATATTTACAGTATTGAATTGAAAATGTACGTCGTTTGACATTGAAACCATGTTTATTTTTTTTTTTTTTTTTTTTTTTTTTTTGTTGGGTAGATGTTTTTGCTGTCACTTTTAGAGTTGGGTAAGAAGATTTTTTGGACAAGAAAACATTTCTCTTCAGTACCAACCCCTCTGTAAATAATGAACGGCCCCTTTATGTTTTGCTTATTGCCAGCAAAATGCCTGGTTTTGAAGCAAAAGGCATCACAAATTATTTGCCAAACATGGGTTTGAGATTTGCTCGCCAAGCGACGTTATCCCATTTGATCAGTGAGAAAACATTTCTTAACATTGATTTGCAGGTGTCAAATGTTTGGCATACAAAAGTTTGTTCGTGTGGGCATGGTTCAGAGGACTATGGATTTTTCTAGTTTTTCAATTCAGAAAGAAGATGACAGTAACTAAGTAACTAGGCCCATCTATCCTATCCTATCTCTTATGCCAAACAATGGTATTGTTCTGCTTTCCATATTCAGAATGTCGCCAAAGAAGACATTTTTAAGATTGTGAATTCCAAAGGGAAAACGTGTTCAAATATCTAGAGATAAAAACTTTTGTGGAGTATGTAGATTTCACTGTTAGATTCATTTTGTAAACAAAATGATTCTGCTGGAATCTTCTTGAGCCGCGTCATTTTAATAGAAGATGGCAACTTCGAACAATTGTTCGCAAACAGTTTTTGCTTGCAACCCAGTAAAGAAGATGTTACCGAATTGTTGGTTGTAGAAAAACTATGGGTTTTTCTAGTTTTCTTAATTCAGAAAGCAGATCACAATGAATAGGGCGTCTCTATTCCATTATCTTTGATAGGGCTTAGAATAGAAAGCCATTTATTTTCTTTGCACAGGCTACTCTGCAGAATATCGTCAAAAGAATACATTTTAACATTGTGAATTCCAAAGGGAAAACGTGTTCAAATTTCTAGAGATCAAACCTTTGTGCAGTAGATTCACTGTTACATTCATTTTGTAAACAAAATAATTCTGCTGGAATCTTCTTGAGCCACGTAAACAAGAACAGATAATGTTACAAAAGGACTCGCTACTTTTTATTGACACCTAGATACAAAGCGATTTATGATTGCAGATGCCCGGTTGGTCAAGTCATTAACGAAAACAAAGCAAGCCGCAAAGATTGCCCTGAAACCCAGGTCGCTAGCTCACTCGTTGTGCATTCCAGAAATTGTTTTTAACAGTAAACATGAGCCTATATCGAAAGAAGAAGGATATATCTACATATCTACCACGGGCATTTCATTAATTTGGGTCAGAAGAAAAGAGAAGTTCCTCCCATTCGCCTTTTGAACCAAATAAATAAAATGCCCGAGGTAGATATGTAAATACATCCTTCTTCTTTCGATATATGCTCATATCTGCTCGTAAAAACAATTTTTGGAATGCACAACGAGCGAGCTAGCTGCCTGGGTTTCAGAGCAACTTTAGCGGCTTAGCTTGTTTTGAATCGCTGGTTGAGGGAATTTCCTTTGTTTGCGATCGCTAATCGCTTTGAATTGCTTACAAAAATCTTTCCTTGTTGTCCTTGTTGGCCTATGTATGTCTTATTATGCCAAACTATGGTATTGTTTTGCTTTCCATATTCAGAATGTCGCCAAAGAAGACATTTTTTAGATTGTGAATTCCAAAGGGAAAACGTGTTCAAATATCTCGAGATAAAAACTTTTGTGCAGTAGATTCACTGTTAGATTCATTTTTTACACAAAAAAATTCTGCTGGAATCCTCTTGAGCCATTTAGAAGATGGCAACTTAGAACAATTGTTCACAAACAGTCTTTGCTTGCAACCCAGCAAGAAAGATGTAACAGAATTGTTGTTTGTAGAAAAACTCGAAAAACTATGGGGTTTTCTAGTTTTCTTAATTCAGAAAGCAGATCACAATGAATAGGGCTCTTAAGCTAAGAAAGCCTTTTATTTTCTTTCCACAGGTTACTCTGCAGAATATCGCCAAAAGAATACATNGTCTTTGCTTGCAACCCAGCAAGAAAGATGTAACAGAATTGTTGTTTGTAGAAAAACTCGAAAAACTATGGGGTTTTCTAGTTTTCTTAATTCAGAAAGCAGATCACAATGAATAGGGCTCTTAAGCTAAGAAAGCCTTTTATTTTCTTTCCACAGGTTACTCTGCAGAATATCGCCAAAAGAATACATTTTAAGATTGTGAATTCCAAAGGGAAAACGTGTTCAAATATCTAGAGATTAAAACTTTTGTGTAGTACATTAAACTGTTATGATTTGTTTCGTAAACAAAAAATTCTGCTGGTGTCTATTGACGCCCGTCTTCTTGAAATGATTCAAAATGGGTCAATCTTCTAAAACAAAGGAATCAACTCTCCTTCGCAATTTTTGGTTTTGAAGAATAGATTTTATACTTTCTGCGCATCAAATTCTAAGATCTTGATTGAGTCCATTCAGAGGCTTGAAATCAATTCTTCAGAAAGGCAAATCGCTCTGTTTTGTCGCAGAATTGTCTCTTCGCCCTTGCTCCATCTTCTTGCTACAATATCAAAATGAATGGTTTCTCGATAAGGAAATGCTGTTTTCCTAAGGCAAACACTTTAGATTTCGATCGCATTTTTATATTTGGTTCACAAGAATTACTTTTCCTTGCTTCTAAAAGGTTCCTTTGCAATCTAAAGGCCCAACTGCGCGTTAAACTGAAATCACTTTCTAGACTTATGACTTTTAAATCCCTTGCTTCCCTGCGTTCTTTGATTTGCTGATATCACTTGCTCAATAGGGACTCATACCATTACTCTCATAAAGTGGGCTCCCTGTTTCAAAATGGCCTAAATCAAAGCATTTCACAAATTGGCGATGGAGGAAAGCGATGGTAGTTCATCGCGCACTGGGTCATTGTGCAGTCAAAGGAAACTTGAAGAAGCACGAAGAAACGACTGCGGTGAAAATTTCTAAAGATGCTCAATTAAGTCTAATTCAAAATGTGTGTTTACTGACGTAGTTCTGTCTGTCCAAACGGAAATGTTATCTTTGGAAGATTCTGCCTGGCAGGCAGAACAGGCAAAAGACAGAAATGATTTTATCAATGTTTGGTTTTGATATCTAGACTAGGAACATTTGCGAACCAAGGTCACTGTTTACTAACGATAATAATTGTACTGGCTATGAAGGATGATGTAGTTGTTAATTCAGAGCAAATTGAAAGAAATACTTTTTTGATTTTTTGAAAAAATTTTGCCCCGTTTGTCTGAAGATTGCGAAAAACGGCAAAGGATTCTCGCAAAACTTTTGCATGATTGCGCTCTTCAGATGTTCAATTGAAGTTTGCTAACATCCCCATGAAAATCCGTTGAAAAATGATGGAGCTATGACCTTCAGGAGACCAAATTTGCCCGATCTCTGAAACAAGCGGTTGGCCATTTTGTCTTTTTATTTTGCAGCGATAAATAGCTTCATGGATTGAAAATGAAACAGCAGCCTCCAATTTCATAACTTTCGTGAAAATTCCGATAATCCTCGGAGAGTTCCACTATTTCTGACCTCACAGAAATTATTTCTTACCTCGCGTGAAGCTACTTATCACTGCAAAATAGTAAGACAAAATGGCCGACCGCTGGTTTCAGTCATCAGGCAAACTTGGTCTTCTGAAGGTCATAGCTCCATCATTTTTTAACGGATTTTTACGAGGATGGCTGCAAACTTTAATTGAATATCTGAAGAGCATAATCATGCAAAAGTTTGGCGAGAATCTTTTGCCGTTTTGTCGCAATCTTCAAGCAAATGGGGGACAAATTTTTTCGGACACCCTGTATAGTCTTAATATCCAGGGAAAAGTAGCCTTTCAAATGGGGATTGCCTATTTCAACTCACCCGTCCAGTTTAAAAATCGTTGACCAAAGGCTTGCTTGACCTATAAGGCTCTGAAAAGCTCCTATCATACCTAAAGAAATTTCTTAGCACAACAAAATTCAATACAATTTTAAGAACACCTTGCTGTTATGTGTTATCAAGTCATTATCTTCAAGGTTTCATCAACAAAACGTGGCTTCACTCCTCCTTGTGATATGGGCCTAACTTAAAAGATATATGGACACCTTGCCGTTATGTGTAATCAAGTCATTATCTTCAAGGTTTCATCAACAAAACGTGGCTGCACTCTTCCTTGGGATTTGGGACTGAAGTCTAACTCGAAAGATACATGGACATACAAACGCAAACGCACGAATCACAAACACGGAAAGAAATGGAGTTAAAATGATGACAATAATTCTTGAAGTGAGATTGCTTTGAGCAGTAGCAGTGAAGATTGAAAATACCTAACCATGATTTTTCATGACATTCAAACAACAGTTACTGCCATTCAAATGACTAAAGTTCTGTCACTGAATTGTAGGGTATTTGTGAATAAACGTGGTTATTATGAAGACCAAACCCCAAGCCATTCCTTAGCAAAACAGTTTTCATCATCATTCGGTGACAGCTTCATCTGGAAGATTCGTCGTTAATCCTCTCCAGTAGTCACGGTCTTCAGCTCCTCTTATGCATTGCTCAAAGTTTAACTTTGTCCATTCCATGATGTTCTTCATCCACGTTTTACGGGGATGTCCCCTTGTTCTTTTTGCACACACCCTTCCTTCCAATAAAAGTTTTTGCATTTTAACAGTTTTAGCTTCACAAAATTCTTCATGAACATACTCACTAAACATTCCATAACGTTTTCCACAGTTTCAGTTTCAAGAAAAGAAAGCTGGTATGGTCGTCCCCCAAGGAGCAAAACCTAATGACAAGTATGTGCCTACAACATCTAAGTGCATATGCGTTGCTCATTACAGTTCCTAATAATAATGGGAGCAACAGTACTCTTATAAAAACTAAAAACAGGACGAAATTTGTAACTTTTCTCACGATTTTCAAAAATAGCTTCCAAGTATAACTGTCCAAAGCTCTAGAACTGTAAGACCGATTTTAGAGAAATGAATATCCACAGTCAAGTTAGCCTCTTTACTTCAAAATGACCCGTATTTCGTTCAAACTGGTGCATTGCTCATGAATGCACGGTTCGGAAAACGCAGATGCATAATTTTGGGAGTTCGGTATGATATACTGTCAATAGGGAAGGCAATAATTGAAGCAACTTTTATGTTTGGGCTATCTTTTCACGCCGAATAAATGCTGCAAGGGAATGCGATACTTTCATTTCGACTACTGGGCGTTCCAGAAAAATATATACAGAGTTGGTTGGGCATAATGATGAGAATTTAGTTTTAATCAATGTGTAAGTAATTTCGAAAGGTTCCTCGATAGTTAATTTGAACACAGATACCTGGTTTGTTGTTGAACATCTATACCTTGTTTATCGATAGCGGTGCTTCGAGTGTTGAAATGTTAATTTTGAAAGTTCAAATTTGCTGTCTTCTCTAAATCAGAGCTTTGGCGTCTGACAGAATTTTTGAAGCACAGCAAATAAATCAACAATATCCATGGGAAATTTGAACAAAAGTTGGATCACATTGCATTATTTTTGCAAGAACTCATCCATTATGCAACTTTTTCTTTTTCTTTAATCTTAGTTATAAATTTCGATATGCGGCAGGAATTTGCTTTGGCCAAAACGCCAAAGATCTGGTTTTGAGGTAGACGCAAATTTGAACTTCCAAGATCAGTATTTCACCTTTCAAAGCATCAGTATCAACAAATGGGGTGTCGATGTTCAAGTTAACTATCGAGGAACATTTTGAAATTGACTAGCCATTGATTAAAGCTAAATGCTTATCGCTGGACCAAACCAAACCTGAAGGCATTTTTCTGGGACATTCAGTTACATTCAGTTTAAGAAGTGCCTTGTCGGCGATTCTAGTGTGGCTGATTTGACATGTCTCGGGAATGAACCTTCTTACAAGATCTTTTCTGGTTTTCTTTCAGATAAAAAGAGACTTTGAATGTGTATAATGATTGTTTCTAATTCAAAAAATTTACTTACACTCCACACTGGGAAAACTATTTTGTCAGGCATTATAGTGCGTCTGACAAATTTGTGATGCAGACATCGCGTCTTGGAAATGAGCTGCACGGTATCGGGTGTCCCAAAAAAGTACTCCTGTTTAAAAAATCACCAAAAATTGATTATCAAACCTTTCATTAATTTTCTTTTTGACTTGTTTTGTCAAAGATCCAAAAATATTTCTTGATGCTAAAATGTTTGCTTTTTTGATGCAACAAGGCAGAAAAATTACACGTTGAAAAACCGTATTTTGAGCTATACTTTTTAAGCAAATACTCAATCTTGCCTAACAGTCAAAAGTTTCAGATTTTTCATCATCATCGAAGTCTCCAATGGTAGTGTGCATTTCTTTCTGTCATTTATGACCAAACTAGAAGCTTTACAGCATATGCACAAAGAAATTGATCTGGCAAGCATAAATGCTTTTTTGCAGTATGATTCAAAACCAGGTAGCCTTAAAAAGAGACAAATTTGTTGATTTTAAACCAATTACAAGATCAGCAATGTCTGGGAGAATAGTTTGGTCCTTGGTCTACTTGGCAAAGAAAGAAAGTCGAAGATCGGTCATGTACTCAAATTTTGGTGATTTTTCTAACGGGAGTACTTTTTTTGGGACACCCTGCATGTTTCCCAATTTCCATAATCCTGCAAATTTAGCTACATACTTCTCTAGCCTATGCGCTATGCCTATGCTCTTACCTATGCAAGAAAGCACTGCCTTCACAATAACCAGGAGAAGGAAAGCGATCTTCCGTTCTTATTAACTGTCGAACACTTAACAATCAACGCAACGAGCATCTCGGAACGGCTGTAAATTTCATTTATTTTTCATTTCTAAATAATTATACAGGTTACAGATTTCAGCAATAGATAACTGCTTTACAAATTGACCTGTGCAAAAACAGGAAAGCCCAAATTAAAGAAAATTACAATATGTACAATATTTAGATATAGCTTATACACTATACTTATGATATCGAGAATAACAAAAGTAAACAGAAAAATAAAATATACCTCTCATATGGAATTTTTAAAGGTAACCAGGGACGGCGCCAATTTAGTTCCCGTATTCAGCTCATTCCATAATTTTGCTCCTCGATAAGAAAATGCTTTTTGACCTGTGCATATTCTTAACAGAGGTATCTGCAAATTTTTTGTTTCGGTAGAGCGAAGATTGCGACCACTACTCTGAGCATTTAGTGAAAAGTTCTCCTAAATATTGAGGAGCAAGTGAGTTCAAGGCTTTATAGGTCAGCGTTGCTGTTTCTTTTCTGATAAGATCTTTAATTGATGGTCAACGAAGATTTTAGAGCAGTTGGACAGCAGAAGCAGCGTAAGGACTATTTCTAGTTATTCGTGCAGCTCTATTCTGGATTCTTTGGACAGTATTAAGTTTGGAGAAAATGAAGTCAAGGCATTCGGCACAATGAACTGCGAAAGGTATGATACCTCCTCTAAAAATTTGAAAAACATTGCAAGAAATTGCTAAATGCTCAAGTGATGCTTTCCAGTTTCTAGATAGCATCTTGCAGACCTGACCACGATAACTATAGCTTTTCATGGCAGTTGCATTATTTTGAATTTAGTCGAAACTTTAGGCTTCACTTATATTCATTGAGCGATAGTTTATATGAAGTCGTTAAATTTGTAGTTTGTTCTTTTGCAATTATTGTTTATGTCCAGACGAAGCTTCTGTATGTCATATGATTTAAAACGAAACAACGTTGGTTGAAATTGCTGGTAAAATAGCTCTATCCATGTTGAAGATAGATTTGATTCTGTTAAAATTTAATTGTCCACTTCATGAAACACATTTTCACGCTAAAACTCTTTTCCTACCAGTTATCATATACTTAATCGATACTCTTCTATAAATGCACAATCAGCGTATACATAAATCTACAGGTTATAAACTTGAGTGCATTGTATCAATACTATTCAAAACAAGCGACTGTAACC
>REGL01000435.1:136710-147964 GCA_004194395.1 Aurelia aurita complex sp. Pacific | reverse complement strand
CAACCATTTCTTTCGTAGTTCCTGCTTTTCTGCACTCTTTCCGTTGGGAAGATTGTAAAATGAAAGTTCTGGATTCTGTCTTCTTTTGATAAAGCAGTCAGGAACACAGCATCTGAATCCCCCAACGACAGCTTTCCTTTCTCGATTTCTCTCTAGTTCTCTTTGCCCATTTTGGTTCACGTTGACCATGCCATGTTGATGTTAGGCCGTGTTAAACATTCGTCCTCTTCCTCCGCTAAAACTTTTCGAATCTGCAATTCTGTCGCACCGATCCTCAGACTAGAGTTTTTTTTAATTAGGGACATGCCCATCGGTAAATTCAGTAGATCTTTCCATGTTTTTCTTCAATATCTATCACGTTAAACCACTTACTTCCGCACACTTCCTTACAACTCCATACAAATCACAACACGAGATCGGATTTTTAACTACAAGTCCCATGATGCAATGCGTGCCGCTCGGGTGATGACGTAATTATGGGAAAGGCCTATTAGCAAAAGTTTCTTTGAAGTCATTCAGTTCAAAGAAATACGTCACTGAATTTTACACCAGGCTTTTTAAAGATCTGGAACCTTTGCTTGTTTGACGGGTTTTCGTTTTACAAGGAATCGTCCGCATTGATTGGCTATTGTTTAATCGAAAGCAATCTCGTCCCCAGAGTGAGTTCGTTGCTCTACCTCTACTCTGGGATGCATGATGCCGTTCTGCAATTTGATTGGCTATTCAAAAACAATAGCAACATAACTCATTTTTCGAAAACTTCCTAATTATTCGAATAACAACAAGTTCATCCTGTCACTGAGCAACAACAATTAAAAAAGTTTGCTGTGTGGGACAGGGTATACTTTTGGCACAGGCTGTTATGGGACATGGTTGGGGGTGAAAGGGTTTCCACACACCACCATAATTTCCCTAGCCAAATAGCCCCAGGGGGCCAAATGAATGCTTAATCCTTACACTATACTAAGTCTCATGTGGCGATTAAGTGAGTTACCGATAAGCGATTTGCGATTAACCAATCAAAACAAACAAACAAGAGTGAGCCAAATTGGAGTCATTGCCTCGTGGTTTCGTATGATTACTCTAGCTAACCAAGACATTGCAGTGATTTTCTACTCGTGGCCTTCTCTTTGCGTGTGTTGTGCAAAACTTTAGGTACCCTAAAAGTCCCATGGCCTTTGATACCCTCCCAGTTACGTCTCCTAAAGTTTTGGTGGCCCACTTAGAGTCTGTGGTGGCCTAATGTAGCGATTGAATGCACCATCAAAAGGTAAATATTGTTATTTGCAAGAGGAAAATAACACTGTACCAGCACTTTCTCGTTGCCTTTTCTTCTTTTCGCATGCAGCTGTGTCAACATCTGGGACCTTAAAAGCCTCATGGTTTCGATACCCTCGCAGTAACGTTTGTTAAAGTTTTTGCTTGTGAACTTTTCTTCACATGCGCTGTGTCAAAATCTGGGACCTTAGAGGCCTCATGGTTTCGATATCCTCCCAGTTACGTTTCCTAAAGATTTAGGTGGTCCTGTGGGAGGCCCTCGTGCATCGATCAAGTACACCAATAAAACGAAAACATGACTGTTTGCGTCTGACAAAAACATTGTGGTAGATCTATGCTCGTGGCCTTTTCTCTGCCAGACTTGTACTGATAAACACACAAAGACCGTGCAGTGTTGGGTTAGGTACAACAGGAAATAGAAACAAACCGTTAAACTGGCGACGGGGATGAAATCTTATGAAAAGAACGATCAATTAGTCTGCAGGATAAAATTCGTCATTTTTCAAACATCCGATTCGTGGTTTTGTAGAGAAAGGTCAGATTTGCGCGATTGGAAAATTTATCACAAACATCAGAAAAACAAGTTAGTAGCGGGCCAAAATGGTAATTACGATGTTAATTAATGTGTTACTTAAGCGATGCGCATATTACGGTAAATCTGTTAAAATCTGCATCTTTTAATTAATAAATCAATGTCTTGAAAGTTTGTGAGTTGTGAATGAAGATTTCCCAATGTAGGGCTTGAATTAAATATGCTTCTGGGTGTCATCTCGCTTTTATTTATTACTTGCTTACATCAATAACACAGCGTTTGGTCAGCGATCAGCGCGCTTGCTTAGTGCGCATGCTCTCTAGCAACAGAGCATGCGCATGAAGCTGACGCGCTTGTCGCCATTGAAACTACTGCACGACCATTCAAGTACCTAAAAAGGCGGAGATGTTAAAAAAACCTTCTGTGTTTGTTGTGTTTTTGAACATCTCAGCTATCTTTGGTACTTCAATCATTTATTTATCATATTATCGTTAAATTGCTATAGTACCACATGCAACATATTTTTATTGAAACTACTGCAAGTGGAGGTAGGCCTTTACCTTGATAATATAGCTTCTCCTTTCTTTTCTTCCCAGCTTTCGACATGGCATTACTCAAATATGCTCAGTCAGATTACAAGTGTCTTTCGCACCTCTGGTAACGGCCAGTTCCCGTGCCTGTGCAAACCGATGGAATGGTTAACCAAAAAAGTACTCTTGTTTGAAAAGTGACCACAATTTTATTAAAAGGCCGATCTTCAAATTTCTTTTTTGGCAAGTAGATGAAAGACTAAATTATTTTTCCAGACATAGCTGATCTTTTCATTTGCTTTTAAATTAGTGAATTTAGCCCTTTTTTGTGATGTCTGGTTTTGAAGCATGTTGCAAAAAGCACTGATGATTACAATTTCTTTTTGCATATTAATCTTCTAGTTTGGCCATAAATGTCAGAATGAAATGCAAACTACTATTATTAGACTTGAAGGATAAGTAAAAATTTCATTGTAATGGCTCTTTAGAGGTAAGATTAACGATGTTGCTTAAAGAGTAAAACCCAGGATAAGGTTTTCCAATGCAATATTTCATGCTTTTTATCAGGAAAAATTTTTATCATCTTTAAACTATATTTGGATCATTGACTTAAGGCATCAATTAGAAAAAGTTTTAATAGGTTTGATAATCAAATTTTGGCGATTTTTCAATCCAGAGTACTTTTTTGGGACGCACGGAATTTAATCAATAAAAGAAAGTACCGCGTGTCCCAAAAAAGTACTCCTGTTTAAAAAATCGCCAAAAATTGATTATCAAAATGTTGATAAAATTCTTTGTTTGACTTGCTTTGTCAAAGATCCAAAAATATTCATAGATAATAAAATGTTTGGTTTTGATACAGCAAGGTAGAAAAATTACATGTTGAAAAACCTTCTTTTGAGCTATAGTTTTTAAGCAAAATGCTCAATCTTGCCCTAAAGTCTAAATTTTCAGATTTCTTATCATCATTGAAGTCTCCAATGATAGCGCGCATTTCTTTCTGTCATTTATGACCAAACTAGAAGTTTTACATGCACAAATAAATTGATCTGGCAATCATCAGTGCTTTTTTGCAGTATGATTCAAAACCAGGTAGCCTAAAAAGAGCTAAATTTGCTAATTTTAAAACCAATTACAAGATCAGCTATGTCTTGGAAAGTAATTTGGTCCTTGATCTACTGTAAAAAAAAATAAAAATTGAAGATCGGCCGTGTAATCAAATTTTGGTGATTTTTCAAACGGGAGTACTCTTTTTAGGACACCCGGTATAAGATTTAAAAAAAGAAATCTAGCCAAACTGTTGTCAAAGCATGAAGAGGTGCTGATGAACAACTCAAGCTGACGATAGATAAAATTAAAGCAAATTTTCTTATTTCATTGATGATTTTATTTCTTCTTCAAAGTAGACCGACTACCAATACTGCATAAGGGACTGTTCATTATTTATAAAGGGGTTGGTACCGAAGAGAAATGGGTTGGGTAAGAGAAATTTTCTAACATAAAAAGGTTGGGTAAATATTTTTTCATGTAATTTCAAGGTTGGGAAAACAAAATTTTCCCACCAGTTACTGCCAAATGTTTAAAGTCCAAAATTATCAATGTCATCATCAACATCATCAACACTATCCATTTCACTTTCAGTGTCTACTTTGCTCATCTTTGTCATCAATATTTACAGTATTGAATTGATAATTTACATCGTTTGACTTTGAAACCATGTTTATAGGTAGGGGTTGGGCAAAATTTTTTCAACTTGAAAATTGTTGGGTAGATGTTTTTGCTGTCACTTTTAGAGCTGGGTAAGAAGATTTTTTGGACAAGAAAACATTTCTCTTCAATACCAACCCCTCTGTAAATAATGAACTGTCCCTAATCAACGAAAGACTACACAGGCGAGTAAAAAAATTATCCACTATGTCAAAAATCGTAAAAAATAACAAAGCAACCAATTTGGTAAATTTTTAATGCAACATCGTACTGTGGCTTCAACTTAATTTTTGAGACTGTTCTCGTAATTTCAAGTGCATGATTGCTTTCTGAAATTAGAAAATAGCCAAAATTCATATTTCTCCTCATGACCGAAAACAGCTAAAAAGGGGATGTTCACTAGAGTGCAGATGTTAACGTTTTGATGGCATGATTTGATCTCATGATTTGAACGCACAAAAGAGTTTTGCTTGTGACACTTGTTTCGAGTTATTATATCCCAAACCTAACATCTCACATTAGACATTCTCCATTACAGTATTTATCGTTCTTCTCTTTTCAAATTGTGTTTAGCATTTATGTAAAATTATCTGTAGTTTACAGGGAATCGACATAGTTAAAAGTTGGCCCGGGCCAAGTTAAAAATATAATCTATTGTATTCAACAACTTTTACGCCTGCCGTTTCATTGTGTGGTGAAGGAAACAATGGGTTTGTGGGCGTTTCTTCAGCTTATTTATAGCAACTTGTCGATATAACTTTGTCTATTCCCTTTAACTCTTTTTCTATATTTAACGCCATGGAGTAGTGATAGTCTTTTGCTCATCATGTTATAGTTCCAATCATTGAGAAATGTATCCAGTCCAGCTGGTAGTTTGGAGTTTTTGGCAAGGCCCACGGAAGCTAGTTTCGGGAACCCTTCATTTGAGATTCAGATAATGCATCGTTGATTTAAGAAAATTGTCAAAATTGGATTAAATCCTCAATCAGGCAACAGAGTTGTAATTTTTCAAATTGGTGTTCTAGTTTTTGAAATGCAAGTTTTCAAACACTGGATATGAAATTTGATGACGTTTGCCTCAAATTTAATAAATGCTGCCATTTTACGAGATATCAATAATTTCGATGAGAGATTTACAGTAAAAAGCCCTAATTTCTTTCCAAGCCATTTATTTCAAAGAAAACTGTTATAGAATTTTACATCGATCTTTCTGAAGATTTGAGCCCTATGACGAGTAAACGAGCCCAAGTCTATCTGTCTAGTCCGTCTTAGTCCCCTTGGATCCGCCATTCCAGCATTCCGTCAAGAGAGCGAGAGACACGATTTCCCGCCTCTTTCCGGAATGTTGGAATGGCGGATCCAGGAATTACCGAAAAAGGAACGGTAAGACGGACCGAAGAGATGGACTTGGAGCAAGTTTATATGATGAGTAGATACGTTTCTCTAACTCACCCATTAATGAAGAAGATAGATTTCTTCAGAGCAAAACGAAGCCTATGAACAAAATGTTGCACCTAAAGATATAAAAATATTACCTCTGTCCGCTTGTAGCTACAATGCGTTAATACATTTTCTATGAATTAAATAAAATTTCTGTGGAGTTGGTATTATCAAAATTACATTAAAATCGTTCAAAAAATTTGACACGAAAATCCTGCTCGTTAACTAATTCTCACTAAATCGTACATACATTAAGTGTTTAGTAACTTGAAGATCTTATTAACAATCACAAAAATATTTTAGCTAATAAATTCAACATTCTATAATTATTTTTCTATAGTCTATCTTGATTGAATTTGAAAAAATTAGAAACGTCCTAAGGTATATGGCGCAAATGTATCAATACACAAAACTTTCGAGCATAGTTCAAGTCGAGACATACCCCCAAATGTCTGGCTCCTTTATCTGGAGGAAGGTGCAGCGTTACCCTGGGTACCAGAGCCTTAAATACAAGAGAAAGATAAGGAGCGGAAGGAACTGCATATCAAGCTAGAAAAAGGACCATGTATCACCTTTTTCTATTCTCTACTTCCTTTTTCTCGTCTTTTAATAACGGAAATCGCATTTGTTGATGCCACTTTTATACATTTTTCGAGCTATAAGAATAAGCATAAGCTAACTCTCTTTATAACGGAGTCCACTTTGGGCAAAATTTGGTTTTCTTTTTATGGGTTGGTCTTTGAGGCTGAAAATAATTTCAAGTATTGAATTCAGCCTTCCGGCAGTTACCTGAAATATTTGATATATTGTGTAGAATTTTCGAATGCACACAGTAGTGATAGAAGCTCTAATGCCACTCGATCGAACCTCGCGTATAAAAATGAATAAGAATAACGCTCGATCCAGGCTCTTTTGTAGAATAGCTGAATGGTCTATTGAATCATGCTTTCAAAATTTTTATTGTTTATATAATGAACTAACTTTGTGGCAAATTAGGTTGCCGTATCTCATATAACAGATAAGCAAGGGGCAGAATCCGCCCCCCCCCCAGACATTGAAAGTTTGAAAATACCCAGGTCAAATAGGGTTAAGGAATAAACAAGGCTCTAAAAAACATAACTGCTTTCCGCCTTTGAAGAGAGGTTTTATACGTGTTTATACTGTTCTCTTCTGAATCGTCGTCCAATAAATCCTTTCAGATTCCGTAGGGACATGCTTCAACCAAGTTTCTACCTAGAATTTCTACCACGTAGGAGCCTCCGCATTATTAAGCTGCCCATTTAAAGATAATTAATTGCGATATTTCAACGTTATATTAAGGGCGTCCTTTCACCATCTCTATCTATTGAGTTTCTTGCTATGTATTCTTGCATCTCTGCTTGCAAAAACAACTGCCTGACATTCAATTTCATATTACTTACGTAGATCTCCACGCCACTGCTTCTCGTCTCCAAGAAAACAACCGAAAGTTCGTTTAAAACTGTGAAGTCCATGTCTGTTACCCCAGAAAAATCCAATAGAATCATCAACGGCCTTTCTGGTGAATTGATCAAATCTTCGATATTCTCCGCCAAAAACTCTACCCCGCAGAATGAAATACCATTGTTGACTTTGAGAACCGTTATCTCTTTGATATCGAGGTCTACACTTGGGTAGAGTTGAGGGTAGAGCAAAATAACCATAGATATACCAGCCCCAACAAGTAGGCCGATTTCTAAGGAGTAGAAGCAAGCTAGAAACGTACAGACAAGAGGAATTAAATCAAGCCTTTTTACATACCAAACTTTTCTGACGATCGTGTAGTCTACCATTTGTATGACAGCAAGGATGATGATTGCACCGAGGCATGCTCTTGGTATGTATTGAAATGCTGGTGTTAGGTATTTTATTGCCAGGATGACGATCGCACCAGTAAAAATACCTTGAAGGCAGAGAAGAATTGAATTCATCAGAGAAACCATAAACATTACAACCTCTAATATAGCAAAAACTGCAAGTGCTGGCAGCAAACGATACCGGGAGTCCCAAAAAAATGTATACAGATTTGGTTGACTCCAGTGATGTGAATTTAGTTTTAATCAACGGCTAATCACTCTCAAAATTTTCCTCGATAGTTAACTTGAACACAGATACCTCGTTTGTTGGTATTGATGCTTTGAAAGCAAAAATATCAATCTTGAAAGCTCAAATTTGCGTCCACTTGCAAACCAGAGCTTTGGTCTTTTGGCCCAAGCAAATTCCTGAAGCACATCGAAATTAAGAACTGAAATCAATGAAAAATTAAGAAACTTCGCAATGGGTGATTGGGGCGTGACTTTTGAATATTGTTCAAATTTCATCAAGGCATCGTTGATGTATACGCTGTGCTTTGAGAAATTGCTTAGGCCCAAAGGCCAAAGCTCTGGTTTGCAGGAAGAGGCAAATTTGAGCTTTCAAGATTAACATGTCTGCTCTCAAAGTACAAATACCAACAAACGAGGTATCTATGTTCAAGTTAACTATCGAGGAACATTTTTAGAGTGATTAGACATTAATTGAAGCTAAATTTACAGCGCTGGAGTCAACCAAATCCGTATACATTTTTTTGGGACACCTGATAGTTTTACGAAACAGTAAAGAACAAGGACTGCGACAATGATCATTTTCACATTTCATATTTCACTCACAGTTCAGCCTAAATTACACTTGAAAAGAATTTCTAATCTTAGATTGGCATGAAATAGGCCGATTTTGTACACTAGAATCCAGTGGTTCGTGACGCAACTCGTACCCTTGACAGAATTCAAACGGAAAGTAAAAACGCATCAAATTATATACGTTGTAATTGTATATTCTGTAACAGAAATGTACATAATTTAAGATTTTATAAATATATATTTATCTGATAGTATAACCAGGATCTAAATAGGATTGTCTAATTTTCATTTATCGTTGGTAGAAGCTTAACCAAGCAACTCTTCACTGGCAAATAGAAGGCTTTTGTTCAATTTCGCGAAGTTACGGAAATCTTTGCACATACTTCGGCGTTCAGTAGGACTTGTCGCATGCTAATTACCAATAAATTATCATACTTTATGTTAATTCCACCCCTGACGGGGGCAGGGGCGTCTATGTGGCATTGCAGAGTATCGTCACGCCAACATTGAATAAGTAAAACATTATTATTATTATTAGTATCCAGCCAAATAGCCGTGCAAATACATCAAGG
Source organism: Aurelia aurita complex sp. Pacific (assembly GCA_004194395.1). NCBI lineage: Eukaryota > Metazoa > Cnidaria > Scyphozoa > Semaeostomeae > Ulmaridae > Aurelia > Aurelia aurita complex sp. Pacific. The sequence goes on along the minus strand of REGL01000435.1, from coordinate 139,269 downwards.
CAAAGTGCAGTAGTCATCAGTTTCTTGTACATATATGTTTGTTCTAGAAATATATCTTCTCGAATAGGGCCGTTAATTTGGGAATTCCAAGCATAGTCATAATCATGTAGAATATCGCTCCATTCTTCTTCCTCTTCTTCCGCATTTGAAAGAGGTTTAATTCTAACGTACAGTTCGTATCCACTTTCAACTGCGTCATCTATGAGCCTCTTCTGTCTGGATTCAAAGCAATGTTCTAAAATCTGTTGATGTAGGCTTCTGTCCATCGTTGGGCGGCCGAGAAATACAACCATTCTCTTTCGATATGATGCTCTTGCTTCGAATTCAAAGAGTCCATGTGCAGAATCACCATCGTCACCAAAAGGATTCCTTCGCGATATGTTCCTAGAAACAAAGCCAGGCTCTCGTTGATCAAATCTTCGCAAATCGTTTACTTTCCGAGGAAGCACGACAGCACGTATCCAAGAACTCCAGCCTTTCCCATCATTGAATGCATTGTCAAAAAGTTCCCTTTGTTGTCTCCCCATTTTGCATAATCTTGGTGAGATTTTTGGACAATTCTGCTGAAGAAAATACGTTCAACAGCTAGCCCTAAGCGAGCGCGAGTACTGTCTGATCTTGGTATGACAGTTTGCGCGCCAAAAAACGAACGAGCAAATCTAACACGCTAATTTCAACTTTACCACTTATACTGAGCATCGCCCAATACGCATATTGCGTTGAGGTCACTAATGTGAAGTCAGATTAGATTGTGAGGTCATAATTTTGAGGTCAGATTATTCTCCTCCGCAAAGGCTCTTATTTGGTAATCCTTGAAGGTGTTGTGTCGCAGTGGTGTAATCCTCTGACTTTGCAGCCAGAACTGTCAGGAGGACAGGGTTCGATCCCAGGTAGAGCCCCACCACTTGAGCGTCATGACAAGGGGTCGCGGACTCGATAAGCGCTTAGCTACTTCTGCGATCTCAGCGCTTGGCGCTAAAAACCGCAACTTCACCTTCACCTTCCTTCACCAGTAGGGTGCCGGCGGTGGTAATCGGACGCTTAAGGAAAACTAACTATTTTCATAAGAAACTTCAATTAAAGAACGAATCCAAAAGTACCAGATGAATGGACAGGCATTTGAACTCTCAGGTCGCCAAAAAATTAAGAAACTCCAGTACTGGGAAAATATAAGTTAAGAAACTATTCATTTTGATAAAGGAAATTCTTGCCATATTTTTACTTCACTTTCACTTGTTTCCTGTATCATATTACTCGTAGGGTACCTGACTAATGTCTAAACCTTGGAAAGACTTCAAAAAACTTTGTTTTGAAATATTCAGGAGGGCACAGGTAGTGAGCATGAAGATTGTTATGGAACGTCTAAGAAACTCGTAAGAAACTCCGAGAACTCAAAATCTGACAATTTTAAGAAACTTTCAGTAGCTACTGACCCAAATTCTTAGTTTCTTATAAAAAAAATACGCGTAATTAGGCTTGGCTAGAGGCCTCCTTGGCTGAGATAGATTTCATAAAAAAAGAAAAAGACATTTTTCAATACTTGTAATTACCGTACAAACTGAACAACTTACTGATCACGAACTACTTAAAGAGCATATGTCATGAAGCTGATTGGTTAATGCAATACAATTCCCTCTATTGTTTATTACAAAGCACAGGATCGAGGCTGAATTTTCATTGCAATGAAAATTCATGAAACAGAACTAAAAAGTCTCGAAACACTGGAATTCCACTCCAAACTTGTTTGTTGTATTAACCAATTGCTAATGTGACATATGTGCTTTTTAAATGACATTGTAACATTCAACGATGCCAATAATTTGCATCAATACAAATTTTCGCTTCAGGTCAACAAATTTATCAATTTCAGGGTGTTAAAAACCACGATAGGAGCATTGTTTAGTGTCTGTAACCTCCAGAAAATCATAATCGTCAAAACGACACTCAAAACTAATTATTTACTATGGCTATTGCAAGGCTTGAAATGCAACTTGGAACTGATGCTGACGAATGTCTGATGAAAAATGATCCTGACATATGGAGTGATGCTAACCGATTCACCGTTGACAAAACTTCTTCCATAACATAGTCATCAACAACAGCACAAATACGAAGACCGGCACCCTCCAGATGGTCGCAAAACTCCAGCCAAAAAGAGAGGTAAGGGAAGAAACAATCTGTGTAGGTATAGCAGCAATTATCCCAAAACTCCAGCCAAGAAAGGAGGCAAGAGCAGAAACAATCCGTGTAGGTATGGGAGCAATTATCCCAAAACTCCAACCAAGAAAGGAGGCAAGAGCAGAAACAATCCGTGTAGGTATGGGAGCAATTATCCCAAAACTCCAACCAAGAAAGGAGGCAAGAGCAGAAACAATCCGTGTAGGTATGGGAGCAATTAACCCAAAACTCCAACCAAGAAAGGAGGCAAGAGCAGAAACAATCCGTGTAGGTATGGGAGCAATTATCCCAAAACTCCAACCAAGAAAGGAGGCAAGAGCAGAAACAATCCGTGTAGGTATGGGAGCAATTATCCCAAAACTCCAACCAAGAAAGGAGGCA
>REGL01000435.1:107131-134948 GCA_004194395.1 Aurelia aurita complex sp. Pacific | reverse complement strand
TTTTCTTTTATTGAAGATTCAATGCCCCTACGGTTTCTATGTGAATTGAAAAAGTCTACAAAGGCTTGTTCGCGCATTTCAAGTCATGTGGCAATACTCTAGGGAAGTTTCTGTATTGTACTACTTTTTACATTCATGGCAAAAGTTTGCTCGTTGCGAAATAACTTATAAAATTCAAAAGAGGTTTTATCAAGAGGCTTTATCACCTGACTTGAAGTGGCGTAAACAGGTCTCGACAAGCCTTCGCCGATTTTGTCTATTGGAGAGGCAGTAACTCCGCCAATCGTGAAGATATTTTAACCGGCATCCAAACTTTTACTCCCAAACATCTGGAGAGTAGATTGCTTTAAAAAAATTCGGGAAATCTCAAGCAGTTTTTTGTCCTGGTTGCGTTTTATGAAGGTAGGTAAAATTTAGGAAAATCTTCACGGGTTTCTTTTGTCTCCTTCGCCATTTAGCCGTCTGATTGGTCCGTGAAAATGAGGCTTTGGCGGTTTCGACCATGGGCCACGAGCAATCGGCTATGTACGACGAATGATTCCTATGCTACTTTCCAAGAAACAATAGCGGAGTCATAGCGGGAGTCATAGGTGAGGTCAGGTCAGATTTCAAATCTAAGACTAGCAATTAGTGCAGAAACATATGTATCTGAGTATTTTTTGGATGTAAATTTGTGGTAACATACTTTTCTCTGCTCTTTATGATGCCAAGAAACATAAAAACATTGGTGCCAATTCTTTTGAACAGTTTTATGGCTATTTTATCGAGTTTTTGTCTTTAGGGAACACACATCATTGAGAAGTATGACATTTTAAAAACAGGCCTAAATTTAATGGGGGTTAAATGCAATTTAAGCCCGGTTAATACGTCCTCGGGAGGTTTGCTGGGTTGTCCTTGGCTTGGATCTTGGTTCCTTGGTCCGGGTTTTGGCTGAGGCGTGGGGCCGTGTCATTGACTTGTATAAATGCCAGATCTGCCTAATAATTTGGGTAAGGAAAAAATTATCATATCAACAAGACAGGATGCTTAATCACTGGCCGGCACGTCTTATCTGTCGGGCTGTCCAGCTATACTCTAAATTATTTCAACCGATCTCATTCTAAAGATCAAGAGCAAGTGGAAAGAAAGACGAAATTCTCCCACCCTCCCTGTTTCTTCTTATATTTGCTTTATTGAGTTTATTGTTTTTTGGGTTACTTTTTAGTTTTTCGGGAGTCCAGTCGGACTTCCTGACAGGTGCATTAGCCGGAATTCGTTATTCCATGTCTATCACCGACCGTAAAAAACTACCGCTGTTCAGGCAAAAGGGCCTGGTGCACTCTCCTCCGCAGTCAGATTAACCTGTGGGGCGAGAGAGGCTGATGCACTGATAGCCCATTTTCCTGAGGTAAGTATTAACAACTCTTTACAGAATGCATAACGCTATTCCTTGTTTGTTATGTTCCTAGACGATCATAAGGATCTTAGGAACCTTGTTATAGAATTTAGAGCTTTGGTGGCCTTTTATAGAAAGTTGAGGTAAAGTTGCAATTTGTGTATAGACAAANCCCTGTTTCTTCTTATATTTGCTTTATTGAGTTTATTGTTTTTTGGGTTACTTTTTAGTTTTTCGGGAGTCCAGTCGGACTTCCTGACAGGTGCATTAGCCGGAATTCGTTATTCCATGTCTATCACCGACCGTAAAAAACTACCGCTGTTCAGGCAAAAGGGCCTGGTGCACTCTCCTCCGCAGTCAGATTAACCTGTGGGGCGAGAGAGGCTGATGCACTGATAGCCCATTTTCCTGAGGTAAGTATTAACAACTCTTTACAGAATGCATAACGCTATTCCTTGTTTGTTATGTTCCTAGACGATCATAAGGATCTTAGGAACCTTGTTATAGAATTTAGAGCTTTTTTGGTGGCCTTTTATAGAAAGTTGAGGTAAAGTTGCAATTTGTGTATAGACAAAGGAGCCTGAGGGGGGGGGGGCTAAGCTAAGATCTTAATCCTCCAAGTTTTTCGAAGAAACTAGCAGAAGAAACAAACATTCTCAGGATCCTGCTGCACAGTGATCCAGAACAATAGAGCTAATGGAAGAAATACCAAAAAATGAAGTTTTCTATTTCTAACTACTGATCATACCACTCAAAACTAGATATGTTGGCCATCAAAATAAAAAAATTTCATTGAAATCGGACATGCGAGCCCAGAGAAAATCGAGGTCAAAGTTTGGTGAAATCTACAAGTGTCAATTTCATGGCAATTTTATCAAATCTTCCTCTAATTGGTTAATTAATGCCAAAATCCAAATTCTCATTTCTTGGCTAAGAAATGTCCGATTTGTATGAAATCAACTCCAGGGTTCGATCCCAGGCAGAGCCCCACCACTTGAGCGTCATGACAAAAGCAGAGTGAGGTCCGAAAATCTGAGTCAGAAATCATATTCTTTAAAGCAAAGAAATAGGAATAAAAACGCCGTGAATGATTAGAAAAACTAAGAAAACGGCTATGAACAAAAGGAATGATAAACCAAAGTGATAGATTTGATGCACATACCAAGGCATGACATTTGGTAAATAGGTGGAAGTCCCAAAAAAATTGTAAAATTTTGCTCGTGCTATTTCGCATCATTTTTACTGTGACCTAACATATGATATGAGAGACTCTAGTATTCATTGATTTGCAATATTTACGTGTACTTGTTTGCAGTTTAACATTTTTCATTCAAAGGCCACAGGGAAGTCTTTGTATCTTGATCCCTTGGAGGTATCGTCCTTATGGTATTGTACAGTAGTTTGTAGTTAGTGTAATCGGTAATATGTTTAATAAAAATTTTAAAGGAATATAAAACATCGAAGTGCTGATTTTTTACTTTTCAAAAGTCATCAAATATCGTTGACAACGCTAACCGGTATGAGGGTGAAGCCTGGCATTATATGGACGGCTCTTAACAGAGATACAGTAGCATTGAGGCAACCTCGTCCTCAGAACCTTTGTCATATTATGACCAAAGACCCTGGGGACGAGCTTGACAAAAGGTCCTGGGGACGAGGTTGGCGTCGAGGCAGAAAGCACACATAACGTATTCCAAAAATTTTATGTTTCAACACAAGTTCAAAAAAAAGTGTAGGCTAAAGTGCTACATTACAAGCTATTAGATTCATCCTACCTCTACTTTTTTTAAAAAATAAAACACTTTTTGGATCCACTTCTCAGATTACTAAAAAATTTTCATAAGGACAGGTTCTGCTTCTTGATAACCTATCAATGCCATAACATTACGAATGTCTTCTACCACACGATTACTGTACGATAAAAGATACAATGACAAATATAATATCGGCCAAAATACTTGAAACAAATTACGAAATTGCACTATTTGGGCCCCCTTCGGCCTTAATTGCGTGCCCCCAGTCCCCCTGTTTCAATGCAGCTTGAATCAAACGTCATTGAACTGTGGCAAGATTGAATTGAATGGAGCTACATTTTCTGTTTATCATAGGAGGTCCTGCTTTTTTGGAACATGATTGTAGGTACATAGTGAAAATCTGTTTAATCAATCATAAATTAATCTAGAAATCGCGAAACAAACGATCGCTGAAAAAGATGGGTTTTCTCTAGTGTTGAAAAAGAAAGGTCGTTTTTCTAGTGTTGAACAATTGGCTTCTATTTATGAGCTACCTTCCTTTTTCAGTAATTTAATTTTTTATTTGCACCACATTTTTAAAGAATTGGGTATCTATTATGTGATCACTACCCTACGTCAAGAGGCATACTACTAGTACAAATCTCGTGCAATTTCTATCTAAGAATTGCACGCATTTCACTCCCAAAAATCGGATACGCCTTCAGCAAAAATCCTTTTGTTTGTAAGAGACTGAAGTTTAGTGATTTTAGTAGCCATTTTGTATTAACCTCGTTTTATGTTTTGAAAGAGAGGCCACCTCGTGCCAAGAAGTTGAGTTGAGTTCGCAGTGAAGTGAGTTGTGCAGTAGGTTAAAGCCCATGCGCAGTAGCGTTTTGGGTTGGAGCTGCAAGGGGGGACACGTACGTTTCCTCGGACAAACCGTATCTCATCTCCCCAACTCAACAATAAATTTCCAAGAAAACAAAAATAGGGAACTGGCGGGATTTATCAGGCAGCGGGATATATCAGACAATTTCAAAATTCATTCAACATTAAGTACACGTTTTTTTTTATAAGAAACTGGTTTATAAGAAACTAGTACTATGATGACTAAAACTTTAAGAAACTCTAGTACTACGCTCAAGAACAGTTAAGAAACTCTAAAACTTTATTTCTGTATGTCTCTCTTATTCTATGTCTCTCTAACAAAGGTACATTCTTCTTTTCTTGACTTTTAACTGCAAAATGGGTAAATGTTTGCCTTGATGTGCATGGCTTCTTCTTGATGACAATTTCAATGCAAACTGGAAGCCCTTTGTTGAGAAGAAGGCTCAACTTCGAACAATACGGCAATTTAGGCCCAAAAAAATAAGAAACTAATTCAGAAACTTTTACTACTAAAACACCGAAATTTTCATGCGAAATTAAGAAACTTTTAGTACAAAGTGCTGATCCAAGATTCTTATAAAAAAACGTGTAATATCTCACAAACATTAAAAAACAAACGCAAACTAAAGTGAAGTTTTCATGGCAATTACTCTTCCATTCTGCAACACTATCATTTCGATCCCATCTTGATTCTTTGAAGTATGCTGTGACAAAGACATCGACACTTTACATTGGGCTAATGTCGTTACTGTTTACTGGGTGTTGAAAGCTAAAGCTGTCTAGTCTATCCTGCTGCCTGATAAATCCTGCAAGTACCTACCTTTTACAAATTTGCTGCATTGCATTTGGTTAAGTCTTATAGTTGTGTTGTAACTAGGCTAGAAGCCTTCTTGGCTAAGAAAAATTTTCATAAAAAGAGAAAAAGAAATCTTTCAGTACTTCTAATTACCGTACATATTTAACTACTTGCTAATTACAAAATAAAGATGTCGCAAAACTTTAAACGATATTTGGTATCACTCGAAATGCCAAAAATGTGCATCGATACAAATTTTCGCATCAGGTCACCTTTAAAACTAGGGTGTCCAAAAAGCTACGGCAATAGTCTAGCTGCTGTAAAATCTTAAAAGTAATTGTTTACAATGTCTATTGCTAGAGCTTGGCTTGGAATCCTTAGAACTGATTCTGACAGGCGTCTGAAGAAAAATCTGAGCATGATCTTGCTAGATGGAGTGATCCTAACCGATTCAGCGTTGAAAACTTCCTTTCATGAAATCGGGCAAAATATTATCAGCAACCACAGCAAGGACCTGCTGGATAATCCACAAGCCAAGGGAGCTAAGGGCAGAAGCAATCTGCGCATGATTGCTCATCACCAAACAGAGCACTGATTTGAATACATACCAAATCATGACAAGCCAGCCGACACCATAAGCGCAATAATCATTAAGGAGAACCCACACGAAATACGTCATCTTGTATGGCCATGTTTGCTCGCGTAGTATTGAATCTCGAATAGGGCCATTCTTTTGGGAATTCCAGGCATAATCATATTCATCTAGAATATCTTGCCATTCTTCTTCCTCTTCTTCAGCATTTGCAAGAGGTTTAATTCTAACGAACAACTCAAAACCAAATTCAACCGCGTCATTTATAAGCCCCTTCTGCCTGGATCCAAAGCAGTGTTCTAATATCTGTTCATGAAGGCTTCTGTCCATCTTTGGACGGCCTAGAAACACAACCAGCTTGCTTCCAGCACTTCCAGGTTTTCTCGCTTCGAATTCAAAGAGTCCAAATCGGGAATCGCCATGGTCTCCAAAGGGATTTTTTTGCGATATGTTTCTTGAGACTAGGCCAATTTTTTTTTCACGAGAATCAAATTTCCCCACGTCAGTTACATTCTGAGCAGGAACCACTGCACGCTTCCAAGAACTCCAGCCTTCATCATCATCAAACGCATCCTTGTAATCTTCTCTAAGTAGTCTGTACATTTTGCTTAACTTTGGTGACAATTTTAGATGTGTGAATTCTGCTGAACTCAATACGTTCAACAGCGCTGTTTTGGTTTCGTTGCAACGTTTACGCGCCAAAATGAAGAACAAGGAAATCCAACACGTTCAGGTCCATTGGTCCAACCACAATAGTAGAGTCATGGAAACAATGGTTTGGTTTGAGCTAAGGTCAGATTTAAAATCTAAAACTATAAATCGGTGGGAACCGGCACACCCAGAGGATCTAACGGGTGAATCAATAAAAACAACCCCGGTTTAACCCCGGGGGGGTACTTCGCATATTTTGGGTACGGGGACGTGCCATCGGGAAGGGTATCGATTTTCTCGATTTTGGTATAAGGAACGGTATCGATTTTCACGATTTTGGTATAAGGAACGGTATCGATTTTCACGATTTTGGTTAAAGTATAAGATCAGATATACATTTTCGGAAAATCGGTATAAGGTAGGGTGTACTTTTTCGGAAAATTGGTATAAAGTCGGGTATGTTTTTTAGGAAAATTGGTATAAGGAACGGGTATGTTTTTGAAGCTTCGATGGCACGTCCCCGACCAAAACCTGGTCAAGTAACCCCCCCCGGGGGTTCAACAGGCTACTACTCCCTAAATCTATAAGCAATGACATTTTGCAATATCTGATTGAATAGCGAACATGTTCAACTATTTTTAGAATTTTTCCCGGCTGAAATCGGTCACTCCGTTCAGATTTTATGATTTTACAAAGGATTTCCCGGAGGAAGTCCTTGCTAAAATCACGAGCAACTATTCCTCATATTGTCACTACAGCAATGACTTGAAAACGCTTTAGCTCGTGCTAGTGTCTTCGGAGGATGAAAACATCTTTCCCCTTGTAAACTCATTCAGGTATTCAGGGGAAGGAAATTTTGCCCGCCGTTTTCACTAGTTTTGCACGTTTTTGAAAGGGGTTTTCTGCAAAATTGTCCCATATCAACGGGGAGGAATGACGCATTGAAGGAGGGTAAATTACTCAACGTACAGTCTAGTAATTGAACATACTGTCAATGAAACAAGACAGTCTGCAATTTTATTGCTTTGATATTAAGGGAGCAGTATTCTTTCAAAGGAAATTGTTTTTATTGACTCACCCAATACCTTTGATAAAAACAACAGGGATGTGTCTCAGGGTGGCACCAGGGAAGGGCGGGGGCTACAGCCCCCTGTCAGAAGCATCTAGCCCCCTGTTGGAGCAAATTTGGTGTTATTGTCGGAGGAAATTTGGCAAAAAGATATACAGTATGAAACCTGCATTTTTTAGCCATTTCATACCCCCTGTCAGAAGCTCCAGCCCCTCTGTCGGAAGATTTCTGGCGCCACCCCTGATGTGCCTGCCAGAAAACAATGTTACAACGCTGTCCTGAAATAAATATTTGAAAACATGATACCTGTCCTGGAAAATAGCAGTTTCTTTTGTAAGTTATTCTAATTTTTTCACATCAAATTGAACCTGTCCTGGAAACAGGGCCTCCGACGACTTTTTTTTTTTTTTTTTTTTTTTTTGCCCCCCCACTTTTGTGCAAATCATGCCTTTCTGAAAGACAGCCCATCATGTTGTGCTGTGGTAATTTTTTGTATCATGTTTGGCCCCCCCCACTTTTCTAATCTGGTCGGGGGCCTTGGGAAAAAGTAGCTTTGATGGACATATCTGTGCCAGAATAAAGACACAACAGGTATCATCCTGCTGTGGAATTTTCAGCTGAAAATGGGACCCTATTGGCATGGATGCTCTATGTATCAAATAGATCCCAGAGCTGGTACATCTGAGAAATACAGGATCAGAGAAATGTAGTAAACTGTAAGTACCGTCTGGGACATAAGAGTACATTTACAGAAACAAACATACCTGCAGCAGGAGTCCGAACTCCACTTTGAGAATTCACCGCCGTTCTTGAAAAACTGCCAGTGATTGGATAAGCTGATACAAATGAACTTAGAATGTTTGCCAGTCCAAGAGCAATCAGTTCTTGTGTAGCAATAATCTTATATCTGTTGACTCGACTGAAAGCTTTGCCGATGGCAATTGCTTCCATGAAGGAAATCAGAGGGACAATGATGAGGCCTGAACCAAAAGTTTCAAGCATGTCTTTTGCAGAAACTGTGTCATTACCAGTTTTGATTGAGAAATACGGGGCCTGGAAGAGAAGAAAGTTAAAAGATTACAAATACATTTGGCCCCTTGACAGATGAAAAAACTTGTTCAGTAATGCCAGGTGATGAATAGAAAACTTCTTGGATGAGGAGAACTACAGATACAAAAATTTTATAATGACTGAAAAATGGGCTTGTATTTATACAGTCTGCATTTAGTTTGCAGTAGATTTGTAAGTTTGTGCAAAATCCTTTTAAGTCCTTTTAAATCCTTTGTAAGTTTGTGCAAAAATTTGCAGTAGATTTGTAAGTTGTGCAAAATCCAAAAGACTTTGTTTCAGGTAAAAAATATTTAAGAAGTTTGCAACTTATTTGTAAAGAGTTTGAATTTTGCACTTAACCAGTTTGCAATAAACCGACAGCAAAGTTTGTGCAAATCATATTTTTGCCAAGGGTAGTCAAACAGCTTCAATTGTAGAGCTCCATTGTACAAGCATTTTGGCACAGAAATTACCTTACCTCAAAAGGTGGAAGACCAAAATCAATATCTTCTGACAACGTCAATATATTTCTATCATGCTTCTTCACAAGTATATATCCAATAATTATTGAAATAAAGACAACAACAGCATTCTTGGCAGTGGCAAGGAACCAAAGAATTTTTGAAACCACAATTTTGATCACTGACATTCCCTCAGTTGGAGGATCTCGGACCCAGCTGACTTTTGACAAAAACTTCAATAAGATCAACAGAATCATGCAACAGATACCAAATATTATGTCCCAAGGATTCACGTCTTTGATTTTCTTTCCCGTTGTTATTATACTTTCTATGAAATCTCTTGGAATGTCATGAAGGCCTAAAATGTCTTTCAATTGGCTCATCGCTATGACTATTGCAGCCGCTGAAGTGAAAGCACTAATCACCGGTATTGAAATAAGTTTAACCAGAAACCCAAGCCTAAATAAACCCATGGCAAATAAAATGACACCAATGTAAAATGTAAATGCAACTGTGTAAACTGGGTTTTCTGGTTTCCCATAGATGTTCACCATGAGAGACAGAATAGCGGTTGGTCCAAGAGTAAGGTCTTTTGATGTTCCAAAAAAGCAGTACACAAAACATCCCATAAAACTGGAATAGAGTCCATATTGATTCTGCAATCCTGCCAATGATGCATATGCTAGCGCCTGTGGCACTACCATTAATCCAACTGTAACACCAGCAATGAAATCTGCAATCAAATGGCCAGGTCTGTATTTTGGTAGCCATTCTGTAATTGGCATGTACTTGTTTAAAAATGGAATAATATTTTTCTTGTAACACGTTTTATCTTCCATATCTGAATTAACACTTTTCCTCATTTTGTCATCTTGAAGCTGCAGAAGACTCCTGCTCGTCATAATTCATGCAACTTTATTCTTTGAGTCTAAAAGTGTTTCTGAATTTTCTTCCAGGGAAAAAGCAACTACTTTGGAAATGTTAAAGTTGTGCATTTGATAATCCTACACCAGCTCTTCTGTTTGTCTGTCTGGAAGCACTTGAAATGTCTTGCAGTTTGGTGGAACACTAGCTAATAGTGGTCTGAATGCAGTACTATCTATCAATATCTGCTAGGTAGGCCTATTTAGATGGCCTAAAAAATGGGCCTAAGTAAGTTTGTTTTGGTTTCCACAACAACTTCTTCCAACAAAGCCAGACCAGCTCAAGTTCCATCACATCAGTCTCTGCAAATCAGCCAAGTCTGTTCTCTTGTGTATTAACATGCTCTTTCTTTATGGGACTTTCTGTTGTTATCTCGCAATTAATTTCCTGGTAACACTTTCGATGGGCTGCCTTCTCGCGTGACATTTCAATGAAGTCATGTGAACGAATTACCACCTTAAATCACAGGGAACCATGGATGATATTGCCTGATTGGCCTGGTATAAAAAATCTCAGAAAGATGTCGGAACTCCAACTTTTTTACTTGACCCACCCCCCCCCCCCAATATGTTCGCCCAAAGAAGATTGAGTTTCAGTTTGTTTACATCTGAATAAGGAACTTCAGCACTTCAAAAAATTTCCTCTTTTTCAATGGCAATCCATTGCTTACGTTTGCGCATTTATTTTATTTTTTGCTGTATTATAAAGTTGGGGTTTTCACTATCCTGGTGAAAATTTTACAAACAATTTCATACCTTTGAAGTAGTAATACAATACAAGAAACAAGTGAAAATAAAGTGAAAATATGCTATATGCTATGGATTGCCTTGAATGATTGAATAAAAACAAAGTTTCTTTGTAAAAATACTTCACGTGAATGTGACGTGAATATCTTATTGTTTATTTATGCAATAAACATCGCTGATCATCATGGTGTATTTAATTTCTGTATTTGGACTTTTGATCCTTCAGAAAATTGGGTTGAACAGCCCCAATTTCCCAATTTGTTTTGAAAAGTGGCGGCAATTTTGCGCGGTCAGACCGTTGGGTACCAGGCCCCTGTGACGCAAAGTCATTGGGTAAAGACAACATCACCGTACAATTTTTGACACATGAAACAATAATGAAACGCTGGATAACGTTTTGCTCCTGGTTTCTTGAATACTTCAAGAACTAAATTGACAATAATTCACAGACGTGTTTTTCTCTCGTCAAGGTGGTGAAGAGGCCATTTAAAAAGTTGTAAAGACGGCACAAAAAAGCACATCTTCTCAGCAACCTATATAAGAATTATCCGACACACAGCCAGCCCAAGGGTTTGAGATAAAAATTAATATTTGGTGTTGCAAAAATGTTAGACATTTGTTGCTTTATAAAAGAAACAATTTTGGTACTCCGTGGGACAAAACCGAAGGCCATTCAACGGCGAACGAAGATTGACTGCGCTTATGAATTGCTTATGATATTGATACTTTTAGGGGGTTCTCGCTTCTACCTGCTACCAGGCTTGTCTTTGGTTTAGGCTGAGATAGCATCAGCGACAAAATCAAAACCTTAAAACTTACCAGAAGCAAGCAAGGTGTTGTTCTCCAGTTTTAGTAGCTTTGCTCCTCATAAAACGTTGACGAATACGAAACAACTTTATTGCTGTACGGAGCAAAGCATGCATAGCCTAAACCTGTAAACTCTCCATCGCAGGCTAGTTGAAATGCACTCTCCAAATTTGGGCACACAACATCATGTTGAATTCTTTCTCTTTACAACCAAGATCCTTATATGTTGTTTTGCTACAGCCTGTGAATCTGAGGCACTCTCTGGGAGACCATGTTGAAACAAAATTGAGGAGTTCTTTTTCCTTCTTCGAATGCTACGATGTGTCTGTTTATGAAATCATATCATAAATCATATCACGAGGAACTACACATGGAAGTATTTGTGATAAAAGGTTAAAATTTGCCTATTGTATTATATTGACTACTATTCAATTTTATTAACAAAGTAGCCAGCACTTTTCAAAAACTTTTAAATCAATACAACAGAAATACTGCGCGCAAGCTATTAACAAAGCAGCTATTCTTACAAATTTTTCACCGATCAAATATCTCAGACTTTTTTTAGGAGAGCATTGGACTTGCTCGAAGTCTCGCTCTTGATCAATAAATACGAGAGGGGAAAGGAGGAAAAGGGCGAGGACACGGGGAAAGAAAGGAAGAAAGGGAATCGTTCCCCTTTCTCTTCCCTTTCTTTCTTCCTTTCCTCGTGTCCTCTCCCCTTTCCTCCTTGTCCAGGAGAGCATATACTATACTATAGGGCCAAGTAAAAGCGTCGGAGTTGAGAATTAATGTCGGAGAAGCTTGCTCCGACATCTCAGAGTTTTTTACATGGCTCAGGGCATCAATTTTCGACATTTTCAATATTTTTCATTTTTTCGATGAGCAGTGAATAAGAACCTACCGCATGATAGAGGATTGGTGGAAAGTCCTCAAAACATACAATTTAGCGATAAACTATCAGAACTGAAGGGGAAGCGGAAGAGGTTATTCTTTCATTCTTTTATCTCTACTATCAAACTACGATCTCTAACCCTGATCTCTACCGCAGAGGGCGACCTCGTCCCCAGGGCACGACAAAAGGCCCTGGGGACGAGGTAGCCTACCGTTTCCTGAATGTGCATACTTTTGGGAACAAGTATTTCTCTCTGTGAAGTCTACCGTTTGCAGATGCAACAAAAACAAATAATTTTAATCAGGCAGGGCGAAAAGAGGGGTCAGGGCGCAAAAACGCAACAGTTTCAAATCCAGAATATGCAAGAAAAAATTGTGCACGTGTTGCTTACTGGCCTCGATCCGGTGTTGAGCCGTGCGCATGCGGGTTTGCCGACGTGGCGAACGGATAGCTCTTTGCAGGAACAGTGGCTGTTTCATTGTGAGCTGGAAAAATAAAGTGCAATAATTTTATGATTCTGCTCTTCAACTCAAGCCATGAATGTTTTCAGACTAACAGGGGATCTCTCCCACGTCCTAGCCATCCTTTTGCTGCTCTGGAAGATATGGAAGTCAAGGTCATGCGCGGGTAAGAATGAATTTGCCGGGCACAACTTTATTTAGGCCTGTTTGATTTTGGCCTGGGGCCTTTGTTGTTTAGTAACAAGTTGATGGCGCTTTTTCAGGTACTTGAAAGCAACTGCACTTCAATGAATAGGGTAAAATTTAAAAGTATGTATATGAAGTAACTGAGCATATTCAAACAGGACCCAATTGTATTTCTTTGCAAGTAAGAAGAAAGAGTTTGGCGGAAGGAAGTATTGGTCCTAAAACTTTACTTTCCAGGCAAATTGCCCAATAGGACTCCCAAAGGCGTATTTTAATCTCAAGTGCTTGTGTAGAATCGCAGGTTCCGAAATAATTCTTTGTTTTAATCACTTTGATGTTTTAATTCTTTTGAGGGGCTTTTCGATCAAATTAGATCTTAAACTTATTGTTAGGAGAAGTTGTCAAATCAGTCAAATCACAGTCAGAACCCAACAACTCACTAACTGAGCAGAAATATGACTCGGAGTTGGTTGTGCTTTTTACTTGATTTTCAAAACAGTCAACTTGAGCACTTAATGAAAAGTATGGCACTTCTACACCCAAGATGTTGCCAATAGTTGCCCATTTGTAAACAATTTTCAATCCAGGCCAAGATTTTGGTGAAAATGACATTTACTTTCTAGATGCTAAACCTTAACAAAGCCCAAAACTTTGTTGGAACGTTGTCACAAATGTTGTTTAAAAACATGTTTTTATTCCATTTTTGGAAGCAACTTGCTAGAAATGCATTTTGTTCATTTAAGATGATACATCCAGTATTGCCTATTGGTTTGTAAGCTCTTTTTACGTCCTGGTACGTCCTGTTGACTGGTATGGTGTATGATGTTGATGTTATAAATGATGCGTCCATCCTTATACTTAGGTGATCATAATCCAATGAAAATTTGCTAGCACTCTTTCAAAGGGCTAACAATTTCCAGGGCCTCCTATATGAAACAGTTATCTAAAAAATAATTAGGCAATTGATTTTAAAGTCAAACAAAGATTTACATTGTTTGTGCAGGCTGTTGCTCATTTGAATAGCGGATGATATGTTGATATTTGAAGGAAACCCAACTGAAGCCTTTTCATAACATACTTGATGAGCGTTCATATTGGTTGTACGCAAATTATGCTCTATAGTTTGAGAAAACTAACAATACAAGGTGTGATGATAATAAGACTCCCAAAGGCGTACATAAATCTCAAATGCTTGTCTACTGTAGGTTCCAAAATATTTCTTTGTTTTAATCATTTTGATGTTTTAATTCTTTAGTTAGGTTAGATGAGGGGTTTTTTTATATTAACAATGTAAATGTTCACATAAGCTGCATAGCAAACATGAAGCCAGTCCAAGTCAGCATTTACTGTTTGGAAAATCTTAGTGCAAGACTAGCCAACTGATTTTACTGCATGTGCAATACATTTCCCGATCAAAACATTTTTTTATTTAGTCATCTTTCTTTTACAGGCATTTCTGGAAAGAGTCAGATAATGTTTGCCATGGTCTTCTTGACTAGATACCTAGACTTGTTTACATCATTCATCTCAGTTTATAACACCGTAATGAAGCTGATTTTTATCACAACATCATTGGCAACCTGTTATCTCATCTATTTGAAATTCAAGGCAACTTATGACAGCAACCATGATACATTTAGAGTAGAGTTTATAGTTGTCCCAGTTGCAGGCTTGGCAGTTTTGGTGAATCACGAGATGACCCCTATGGAAGTGAGTATTTGTCTCTTGTTGTTCTTGAGATAGTAATATCATTTTGCAAAGCATTTGATTACAACTTTGTATATAGAAACATGTTTACTTATCAGTCATTCTGCAAAATAAATTTGATTTCAGTCACTGTGCGAACAGATCAAAAATCTTCTTGTTGTGTGCAGTGCAATTGTACAACTAGATAAACAAGTAAATAAAGTAAAATATGAGCACTTTGATGCTTGATAATGGGCTATGCGCAACAGGTTGTGCTTATTTCAATTTTCATCAGAGTTCTTATATTTTACTTTATTTACTTGTTTAACTGCGTGACCACTTGCGAATAAAAAGGCTAGTTATGGTTTTATTCTTTGAAGCTTTTTATAATCCATTAAAGACTTTACAAACATCTATTAACAGTCTAAGCACTACAGAAACGATACCATATCAAGCAAAGGACAATGACTACCCTGTGTGGTCATTCCATAGAGAAAATAAAACCCTCTGGGCAAGTCAAAAGACATTTGCATCACCTGCCAGCCAATCAAATCCCAGAAATACCCAACCAGGTTTTGGTGCCTTTACCGTGATTTGTCAAAGAGGCTATCTTCCAAAAAGGCAAAAGATACCATTGGGGAAATACACAAGTTAACATATCTGCAAAAATGATTGGCATGCATTTGATCTTGTACATGCTTTATATGGGCATGCAATTTTGGAAGACTAGTGATAATTAAATTGGGAATTTGCAAGGGCATGAACGTTTTTAGAGAAAAATTATATGGGAAATCAAAGGGTGCAAACATTGATTAGAAAAAGTGCATATAATAAACTTTTGTCCACTTTCTTATTAGGTTCTCTGGACCTTTTCAATCTACTTGGAATCAGTTGCCATTTTGCCTCAGTTATTCATGATCACAAAGACAGGAGAGGCGGAAAGCATTACAAGTCATTATCTCTTTGCGTTGGGTTGCTACAGAGCTCTGTACATCTTGAATTGGATGTACCGTTACCACTTTGAAGGATTTTTTGATCTCATTGCTATTGTTGCTGGATGCGTCCAAACTGTCTTGTACTGCGATTTCTTCTATTTATACATAACTAAAGGTAATTTTTTTGATGTCATGACTTTTTAGAAATTTTAAACAGATAACTAAACTTTCAGATTGGTAGATTTTGCCCTGCAACAAGGTGTGCCATCTTTTCAAAAATTATATAAGATTCAGAAAGAAGAAAATTTCTGTTGATAGTCTAGGCGATATATGTACCCACCCTCCATGAAAAAGAAAACAACTACTCAAAAAGGAGATAGATTTGGGCCCAAATGAACTAACAATCTTTTTGTTGGGTACTATTTCAGTTCTGCAAGAACCAGCTTTCTCTCATTTTTTAATTGTCTCTAGAAATTTTAGCAACACCTTTTTAAATGTAGCCTAATATGCTTGCATAACAGTCAAACTTTCTAAATTTGCACTTTTAATACAATCTGCATCCAATCTGTTGGTTTACTGTTCATGCTGTTTCCAACATAAAAATGTATTTCTAAGATTTTATCACATGTAAAGTTTTTTCTTCCGTGTTGTTCAAATTTGTTTTCAAATGATTGTCAAGCATCAAAATGTATTTATTGATTAATTTTGTTTTTTAGTTATCAAAGGAAAGAGCCTGAAGCTGCCTGCATAGTCTAAGTAAGGACATTGGCATAACGATATGTTCATTTCACACTTTAAAGACTGTAAATTCTTATGAAATAACATCATTTGTGCTTCCAGATAGAAACATTACATATGTTGCATTAGATAACAAGTATGTAGGGTTGGGGTCTACTAATGATGGTACCAAATGTTTGAAAATTAAACACGGCCAAATGAGCAAACAATGTTTGCCAAACATTTGAGATGACAATTATCTTCCTGTTGCTAAATTGTGCGTGACAGAATTTTTTGGCACTATTTTTGAAAAAGTCTAAAGATATCAACATAGCAAAACAAACAAGCATTTGGCAAGTCTCAAACGTTTGGAAAACATGTTTCGATGTTTGGTCAGGGCTTTGAAAGAAAAGAACATGGGGGAGGAATTAATTTTTTAATTCAACCTCAGGCATTTTGACAATGTTTTAACTCTTTATTGGGTGAAATAATTGGGTATGGAATAAAAGCAATGGTTGAATTTCATAAGACAGGCAGATAGACATTTTTTTCAAAACAAACCCCAAATTGGGCCAATTTCCTCTCAGAATTGAGATTGTACCTATCTTTGAAAAAATTCTTTTCCCAGCCACATAGAACAGCAACCATCTAACCTAATTTCTCGGAACGCATCCCAAAGTTATCATTTTAGTTGACTTCTTAACATCTTTTTATGACACAAAAGACGCAATCGGCTAAGGTTTGTTTGCACTTATTTCAAGTCAAATGACCAATCTCCTAATAAAACATTTTTTATTTCTTTAACATATTTCATGCCATGAAAACTTGTGCCTTGAATGCCAAAAGTAAAATAATAGTGAAACATCCTATTATGGTCACATGACTTGAAATGGGCAGCCCTTGCTGATTTTATCTACCTGCAGAACAGGATTGCCTTGTTTGAAGTCAGTCAGGCTAAATATATTGAAAACAGCTTGAGACTCTTTTAGAACTATTTATTTCTTTTGAAAGGCATTAGGTCTAGGGGTACTACATAGCATTACAGTTGAACCATGAGAACACAAACCGTGAAGGGACAAACAAATGATATGGCGAATTGAAATTAGAATAGTAAAACATTTTAAGGTATCCAATTTACTTGAATTTATTTTTTAAGTTTTCAAGGTTCAACTGTACTTATGAGTGTAAGTTTTGATCAATCTTAATTCGACAAAATAAATAAGATGCAGTTTAAATGCAAAAATGTCAACTTTTCATGCGTAAATTTTACCAAATTCGCTTTCCCTGAAGTATAGAAATTGTTTTTGGAATAGTTCTCTTTTGGTTTTCAAATGCATTTTTCTGTCATAACTGGTTGTTTCTTGATGGTTACCTTCAGCTGTCATAGTTGAAAAATAAACTGAAATAAGAAAATGTAGATTCATTACATAAGTCTCAGCATCGCTTATTGAATTGAGTGGATGAGAGAAAATTAAAGTCAGATTTAAAAAACATTGAACAAATACAAGGAATCACGTCGCAAGTCTAAAGAGACTATCGTATGGCTCAGAAAGATTGCACTTCAACGCTATTGGTTGAATTAAAGACCAATCGCCAACGGTGATCCTTTGAGGTGCCAAAGTCAACTTTCTTTTTATCTGAAAGACATTCTGGCTTAAAGGAATCGACATAGTTAAAGCTGACCTGGGCCAAGTTAAAAATATAATCTATTGTATTCAACAACTTCGACGGCTGCGGTTTCATTGTGTGGCGAAGGAAACAATGGGTTTGTGGGCGTTTATTCAGCCTATTTATAGCAGCTTGTCGATATAGCTATGCCTATTCCCTTTAAAGTCTGTTTGTCTTGCTTTTCACTCAGCGCACATGGTTGACATTAGGTCTTTAAATACCGTGTACAGCATGTGCCGAATAGCCAGCATCCTCTAATACATTCGAGGGTTTCGGATCAGGCCTTTCATTCTGAACTTATGAGGAATGAGAATCCCGATTCTAGTTTCTTTCTATTTCTACTGTCCATATTTTGAAAGAAATTTTCAATGGAACTATGAAAGAAACTGTTGCAAAATCACTAATCTTTCGATTTTTGAAATGATGTTGAAACACATCCTAGGTTTGATATTGGCCGTTTTTCATACCAAGGCCAGGGCCCGGTTGTTCAAAACTGGCATTAGCCTAATACCGGATTAAGACTATGCAAATGACTACAGAATCATGCCTTAAATCTAAGATTAGCGCTGATAGTGGTTTGAACAACCCGGCCCAGAAGACAAGACCAACAGATGGTGTTGGGCAAGTCCTCTGGTGCGAAAATTGGAAGGAAAAAAATTTTGACGTACAGGTCGTGTGATTTGTCTGCAGTGGCGTACACTTTGCCAAATATAGGGATTGCCAAATATAGGGGGGCAAAGCGATTGTTTCAGTTAAAAAGCATTGTTTATTTCTATTGTTTTCGAACAAAAGATGTTTGTTCTAGCCAACATTGGGGGTAATCGCACCCCTTGCCCCCCAAGTGTCCGCCACTGTTTGTCTGCCTATTTTCTTGTCTATCCGGACGATTTTTGAAAAGACGATTTCTTTGCCTACACAAACAAGTTGTCAAAAGTGTAACTTGGATTCACACCAGAAGACTTGACCGTCCATACGATTTGGTCGCCTTCTATCTAGCGCGAAAAAAGCGAAAGTTTTGTCTCAAGTGAGATGTCACGTGGGATTTGCGATAACGCTAAATTCCTTGCGCAAAACACTTCGTTGTTGTTCACTGGAATTTTCATGTGACATCTAATTTGAGACGGGCTATAGTTCTAAGAGCAATTGGGGAGCGAATCTGCAGAACGGTGGAAAGATGCTCAGAAGAGGTGGGCGCAAAGAAGCTTACACACGACGTTATAAGCCCGCTGAGTTATGAGGCAGACAGGGTATGTGATCCCTTTGCTTAGCGCTAAAACAGTAACTTCACAGTCTGCGCTCTTTAGAACCAGTTCAATAACACCAAAAGTCCTGTTAGTTGTAAAAAATTCATATTTCGGAAATTATGGTGATCATTTAACGTGTTTAAACTAGTTTGATAGAGACTTGATCATTATCACAAAATTACAAACACAAACGGGAAAACCTAAGATTCTATGAACATAAATATTCGTGGAACGAAATTGTTAGAAAATTGTTTGTCAAAAGGTGGTTTTATTTCTTCCTCGGCTTCTCATATGACGGCAAAGATCGGATTTGTTTTCCGCATTTGTTTGTAAGAATTAAAAATTCAGCCTGGTTCTGAAAATTTTCAAGAATTCCCATCATTTGTGATGAAAGTTTCTTCGTGTTACCAAATATTCAAAAGCGTTGTCATGAAACGTCGTCTCTGTACTAATATTGCTCGACCCCCCAACTTTAGAAAAATTATCGAAAATGAGCCCCAATCGGCCAAAAACTGCCATCAGTCGGGCAATAATTATGGTAAACAATGGACTTTATGTCAGGCAGCCCCCCTAGATTTTTTCTTCCTGTACGCTTATGTCGATTAGGACCGGGTATATACAGTAAAGAACCGAAAAATAGAAACCATTTTTTAAGAAACCTCAAACTGATTTTGTTGAGAAATGGTACCCTCATCTAAGAAACTTCTATCGTTTCTATTAGTTTCAATGGAAGACTAAACAGGCTTTAAAAAAATGGTTCCTATTTTGCTGGTTCTTACTTTGGTATGGGAACGAAGCAAATAGGTTTCTCAAACCAAATGAAACAAATTCTTCAATCATTTTTTCCTGGAAGTTGTAGTTTTTTCATATTGTGATTCTCTGGAAAATAAGGATCTGTTTCGAAAATTGAAATGTAACAGGCCTTTATCTAATCATTTATCAATGATGGCCTAAAAAACAAGACTAAACTTATATATACTGGCAGCTTAGCTAACTAAAGATCTATATTATAACGTGGGTTTAATTGTGTCAAAACGGTTGTTGACCAAAACGCTTTGTGCCTAAAATTGCCACGACCTATGTGAAACTTTGGAACTCTCTAGACAATGTTCAATTACCTTCCATTTAATGCAATACAAGAAGCAAGGGAAAATAACGAGAAAATATGTTATTGATCCGATGATCCCCAAGACTGAAAGCAACACTTTCTTAACCTAAAGAATCTGAGGTTTAAGTATCTTATGGAGACTTTCTTGTAAAAAGTCGTGCAAAATTGGCATTCCTTTGATCAGTTCCAAGAAAAGGGGCTTTTTACAATTGGCCTCATTTTCACAGAGATTTAGTAAAAGTATATTCTTGTGCAACAATTATTTTGTGACAATATTTATTCTTATCGATTCTATGTACGTCGTATTTGGTCAAAAACTTTTTCGACTTTTTCTGATAGAATGTTCAACGAATTTACCAATCACCATCACCAGTACTGAAACTAGAACTGTCAGAACTGCTAATATCTCCATCATCGATTTCCATATCACCCTCTTCTTGCGTATCATCTTCTTGATCCTCGCTCTCCGACCATTCTGAATTGTTCCCTGTGATTTCAATCACAGATGATCTACGTTGGCTGTGAAGTAATCGAAAACAGTTTATCAAGGAATGTCAAAGTAAAAGTTCGTTTTCATAAAAAACTAGCATGGGTGAATTTTGTAAAACAATTACAAAACAACAATTCTGTTTAAAGTGCCACTAAACCTTTTGGGGAGTTTTCCTTATTCAGTAGAACTCGTCGAGCTGGTTTCAAATCCAAAAAGATTTTTCAGATGCGATGAGTAGTTTTCTTTCTACGAGTTCTCAAAGTTCGGATTTTGAGCATATTTTGCAATCAATTTTGGTCCACGACCGGGCAATCTACGATTGCAGCCTCGAGAATAGATTTCACACCTTCAAGCCGATCATAGTGTTTTGCTTCTAGGTGTAAAGGGGCTCCGTCGTCAAACAGTAAACAAATCCGTAAACTCACACGTGTCACCAATTATCCATTGTTCATCCATTGTTCTCTGCAGTTTGTTTGGTGGCTTGGGTGACCGTTAAAAATCCACTTAAGCCTGGTTTCCATTGAATCGCAAAGTGTCGCAATTGTCGCATGTGTCGCAGAGTGTCGCAGAATTTTGGTTTGCTGAACTCTGCGACTCTCTGCGACAGGACGTTTCCATTGGTCGCAGAGTGTTGCAGAATTTCGGTGCCATGTTTCAAAGACAATAAGGCGGGAATTTTGGAAACAGATCAACATCACGTGACTCTTTTGTTCTGGGATCGCAATTGGTCGCAGAACCTTAGGACAGGTGTTTCCATTGATCGCAGAGTGTCGCAAAGTGTCGCAGAGATAGAAAATTCTCTATCTCTGCGACACCGATCGCAGAGTGTCGCAGAGTGTCGCAGCATTTTAGTACAGCAGTTTCCATTCGTCGCAATGTGTTGCAGAACCAAAATTCTGCGACACATGCGACACTTGCGACACTTTGCGATTTAATGGAAACCAGGCTTTATATCCGAGCAATCGTACAAGATATGAATGTTTGGTTTGTTCCAAAGTGAAGTACAATGATTAATGCCCAAACAGCAACTTTCATTTTGAAAAAAATACGAAAATCCTGTGCAATATCACCTTTCAAAAAACTGCAAAAATCATCGTTTTGTTTACATTTTGACGATGGAGCCCCTTTAATTTGATTTGATGGACTGTGCTCAGAGGTGGAAAATCTATTCTTCAGAAAGGTAAATCGCTTTGTCTTTTTGGAAACCTGAATCTCTTGTTGTACAAAAAAGACTAAATTAAAAGTCTGTTTCAAATTAGATGTCACCTGCGATTTGCGATAACGAAAAATACTTCTATTGTTGTTATTCACGGGAACAGAAGCAGATTTTGTAATACAATAGCATGAGTTGCTTTTGTTGACACCTCAATTCAAAGCGATTAGCGATCACAGACAAAGGAAATTCTATCAACCAGTAACTCAAAACAAACAAAGCCACAAAATTTTCTCTGAAACCCAGGTAGCTAGCTCGCTCGCTGTGCATTCCAGAAATTATTTTTAAGAGGAAACATGAGCATAGATCGAAAGAAGAAGGATCTACACATCTGCCGCGGGCATTTTATTTCTTTGGTCCAGAAGCTGAGCAGTAAATGTTTTGATAACACCCACAAAAATAAGAGAATTGAATCGCCTCCTAAACAGCTTTTGAACCAAACAAATAAAATGCCCACGGCAGATGTGTAGATGCATCCTTCCTCTTTCGATCTACGCTCATGTTTGCCCTTAAAAACAGTTTTTTGAATGCACAACGAGCGAGCTAGCTACCTGGGTTTCAAAGAAACTTTTGCGGCTTTGTTTGTTTTGAATTACTGGTTGAGAGAATTTCCTTTGTCTGTGATCGCTAATCGCTTTGAATTGAGGTGTCAACAAAAGCAACTCGTGCTATTGTATTACAAAATCTGCCCTTGTTCTTCACGGGCATTTGCAGGTGACATCTAATTTGAAACAGACTTTTTGTTGCAGGATATCAAGCTCAGACTTGGCCACAAATAAAAATTTAAACGCAAAAATATGAAAATGTTTGGATCATACTTTCTGAAGAAATATCACCTTTGCATTTCTGTCTCCTTTGCTGAACTGTCCTAGGAAAAAAAGAGTATCAAATATCTCGTAAAGAACCTTAAATATCAAATAATGACTGAGAGAAAAGATCGATTCTTATTTTAAATCTGTACACAGTGAGAAAAAAAAAACGATCCCTGTGTGAAAGGTCACTGCTCTATACATATCACGATGAAACTATTGGCAAATATAACATTTAATGGTGGACATGTTGAAATTCATTTTAAAATTTACCTGACTGAAATCTGTAACTCTGTTCTGAAACTTTGAGGGATTTTCTCGAGAAAGCCCCTTCAAAAACTATTCAAAACAAGCCTAAAATCACGACTAAATTTTCTGCCTTATAGCAATGACTTTTATATGCCTTTAGCACGTGTATATCCCTTTGGAGGATTAGTGTCATCCTAGGGAGCATAGCAACATTATTCCGAGCAGCATAGGGCTCAAATCTTTCAAATCTTTAAAAAGGTGGGTGCAAATTCTATTATATTTTTCTTTGAATTGAATGGCTAGAAAGGCACTTATGGTACTTCACTGTAAATCTGCCGTGGAAATTTTTTCATATCTTGATTTTTTTCGAAATGGCGGTAATTTAATTATTTTTGAAAAAATTAATGGAAAAGTTTGAAAAAATTTCAATCATCGTAAATCCTAAGCCAATAGAGGAAAAATGATATAACCTTCAAGAAAACCATAGTTTGTCAAGGTCTACAATATGGTGGCAAGCAGAAATCTGTAGCTTTTCTGGTTTAGGATTTATAAATTTGATGACGTCATAGCCTCAAATTTAATAAATGCTGCCATTTTGAAACTAATAAAGGTATCAATGAATTTCCACGGCAGATCTACAGCAAAAAACCCCTAAGTTCCTTCCAAGCTATTTAATTAAAAGAAAATTGCAACAGAATTTCACACCGATCTTCTTAAAGATTTGAGCCCTATGTTATTCCGAGCGATTACATCCTCCCAAAAGTATAAAACGTGTTAAAAAGCGTTGAAGTCAGGCCTAAAATCATGACCAAATTTTCCTTATATTATTGCCTTCCAGCATGACTATGCTTCCAGCACTGACTTTGAAGGTTTCTTGAAGGAACTTTCTCGAGAAAATTCCTCAACAATTTTTACCACCAGTCTAGGGACACATTGAAATATGAAGATGATATTACCTTGCAAAATGAAGCACATGAAGGAGCGTTTCTCAAAAGATCCAAGGCTTTGTTTGGAATGTCTATTGCCAAGCCAATTGCAGCAATGTTATTTACGGCCTAAGGGAGATAATGAAATGAATCACTAAAACAAATTATGTAGGAGTACTCGCAGAGTCCAGAAGAAGTCACGGCTCCACAGCTGTGAGACGGAAGAAGGTTTTGCTTTTTTAGTGTCATATTCAATTTTATAATAAACATTGGAAAATGTTGGGTTTATTTTGGCAACAGCAACTTTTTTATCAATTCTAGAGTTATAAACGACGCCATGAGCTAGAGAAATCTGGTTATTTTAGCTTGACAAAATGAGGAAAGTTTAGCTAACGAAATTGGTATGTCCGGAGGAAGGCTTGACCTTTTTCTGGACTCTGGCTACTCAACAAATTAATCTCAATTCAAGAAGGAATGGATGGGAAAGGCTTGCATACTATACCTGAGTTAAGCGTTTTCGGAGCTTATCTTCCGTAGCTAACTTTGCAACGAGCTCTTCAGCAATTCCAAGATCCTAGAGAAAAACCAAGTTATATATTGACAATAAAATTGAATTTGAAACTCTGAATTCACTTTTTTTGGAAAACGCAACAAAATACAATCTTAAATTTTCAAATGATATTTGCAGCCTTTCACCCAGTACACATACACACAAATCTCAATTCAAAATATAGCTACCTCTTTCGAAAATCATTAAAAAAATTTGCAGAAAACTGTCAAGTTTATGAAACGTTCCTGTTAACCATAACATATTGAAAGAATAGGGTACGTCAAGGAAAATAACAGAACAAACTAAAATCTTCGAAATCTACCTGTGCAACGTTTTCAACAACAAGAAATAATTCTGATAAGCCTCTTAAAACTGGTGACATCAAAGCAACACTTGTCCCTGCAAATAAGAAATAGCAAACAATTTATAAGTTGCTTCGAAAAGTATTAAACTTCAACAGGCAACGAATAATCTTGACCACAGATTGCTAAGACTTAAATTGTGAAACCTCTCCTCAAAGCTCTGCATTGGTTGCCAGTGGCACAACGAATAGATTTACAATTGCATTGTTGACGTATAAATGCCAGAATGGATTTGCACCGAAATATCTCGTCGATCTCTTGGAAGTTCGGTAAAGCTGCAGAGTACTGAGATCAGATAAGAAAAATAGACTGAAGCTACCAATGACAAGAACTAAAACACTTGGCACCAGAGCATTTACATATGCTGCCCCTGCAGTATGGAACTCTTTACCGGAAAATAAAAGGAACACAAAATGTATAAACTTTCAAGAGGCTCCTGAAAACACACTATTTTGAAATAGCGTACAATTAGTGTTGGACTAGGGTTGAGGAACATCTTTTTCCAATAAGTCATCAAGAATTGTAAATTTTAACATGCTTTTAATCTTATTTTTTTATACATATTCTTAAATCGGATTTTTAAATTGAAAATATGAATAGACTGAAGCTACCAATGACAAGAACTAAAACACTTGGCACCAGAGCATTTACATATGCTGCCCCTGCAGTATGGAACTCTTTACCGGAAAATAAAAGGAACACAAAATGTATAAACTTTCAAGAGGCTCCTGAAAACACACTATTTTGAAATAGCGTACAATTAGTGTTGGACTAGGGTTGAGGAACATCTTTTTCCAATAAGTCATCAAGAATTGTAAATTTTAACATGCTTTTAATCTTATTTTTTTATACATATTCTTAAATCGGATTTTTAAATTGAAAATAGGACTTAGACTGTAAAGCGCAACCGAGTATCTTTTAGTATTGTGGCGCCATGTAAATTTTGCATTATTATTATTATTATTATTGCGGTTGATGGAAAGTTACGTTTTAGTATTTATGACATCTTTTTGCCACATGCAAACTTAGGAACGAGGAAGTTCTTGCTGGCTACATACCAGTTTCAGCTACCATTGTTTTCGTATATAACGCCCACAGCGGCCTAAGAAGACTCAAATCTGGCCAATCTTCTGATTTCAAAGGTTCCATATTTTCACCAAATAGTAACGGGTCTCTGCAATAAGATTATGACACTTGAAATCATTTCTGATATCAGATGAATCCAAGCAGGATAACAATAAATGGGACAGGGTACCTGGAACAAGTGAGGAAATTTTAACTCCGTGATTTTTGAATGACTGTGAGAGGACCCTTTAGATACAAAATATTTTCATTTCACTTCTTTATTATGCTAAATAAGCAAGCTAGCTTGCACAATGCAGTTTGGTGCAGTTTCATCGCTTCTTAAATGAGTGTCAACTACGATCTTAACATACCACACAACAAAACGATTTGACAGAAAATAGAATTGAACGCATGCCAGAAGGGAAATTGCTTGGTTTGCTTCGACTGTGGGAGGTTATCTATGACAACAGAAAATAATAACTGCTCCTATTTTTTTCAGGGATTTCCTTCCTTGTTATTTTAGAGTCAATGATTTGAATAAAGGTGAAGATGAAGTTGCGGTTTTTAGTGCCAAACGCTGGCATCACGGAAGTAGCTGAGCATTAAACGAGCCCGAGATCCACTGTCATGATGCTTAAGTGGTGGGGCTCTACCTGGGATCGAGCACTGTCCACCTGACTGTTCTGCCTGCAAAGTCAGACTATACGGTGCCAAAAACCTTCGATCAAATCAGTCACAGGAAGAGATAACTCCAACTAAGCGAATTCAACTCACCCAGCCGCTATTTGCAAAATTCTTAGAAGCAAACCAGTTGCCATTAACCTTTGTTGACCAACTTGATTGCAAGCAACGACAACAAGCCAGGACCATAATTGTTTCAGGGGTAGTGACCTGCTCATAAGAAAAAACAATATCATTTAAAGCACACAAAATGTAGCCTGCGCGCAGACTTTGATCACTGGGGAGGAGAGGAGAGAAAGGAACGGTCATGTGATCAAAAACAAGGGAATGCATGGCGTTGCGCAGACTTTGTAGTTCCTTTCTTCCCTCTCCTCCCCAGTAACCAAAGTCTGCACGCAGGCTAAAAAAATGATAAACGGAGAGATTTACAAAAATTAGTCAAAAAACTAACACAAAGATTGTGAAAACTAAAACAGATTTAAACATTACCTTGCAAATTCGATGTCTTGAGCTAGCAATCCGTTCAAAATACCACAACCAGTTTCAAACCTATGAAAGAATAATGATATCTCAACACTGTGCCTTATTCTCTATAGCTCTATATATTTAATTTGTTGCAGATATTTGTTGGCATGACGATGTATCATAAAATTTTGCGTCATTGGGTGAAAAAGAGAACATTTTAAGCAGCTACTGTGAAACTGAGTACAACAAAATCTGCATCCACAGGCGAACTTGGCCTTGAATGTCTTTATATCTAACTCGTCCCTAAAGATGGTTGAAACTAAACATACAAAACCTACCTTCCCAGTTGCCCACCAGTCACCGTGAATTTCCACCCCCAATCATTATTGCTCGCATCTGATGTGAATTTATAATAAACTGTATCACCTAAAAGATGAGCAAAAATTAAGAACTCATTACGTAGATTAGATTGTGCAGCTCCATTGTAACAAATGTGGCCACGAACACTTCTCTGGCTAGATATCACGCAAAAACATCCGCGAATGAAACAATCAAAGAGTTTGGTAGGTATCATTTTGCGTTATCGCAATTCTCACTTGAAATCAATGTACTTTATAAACAGAGCAAATGTTTTAAAATGAAAGGAAGACGTTGGTTATTACTCTACAAATTATTATTGCTTTTACTTCTTAGACCCCGTTTACACGGTAGCGGATAAAAAGTGTTGCGGATCAAAGTGTTACGGATCACCCCTCCGTCTACACGGTAGCGGATCAAAATTGTATCGGATCACGGTCTCGTTTACACGGTAGCGGATCAGCGGTCACCATAGAAATAGGGCGAGGTCACATTCAAGATTTTCTCGGATTTTCAGTGATTTCCTTTTAACGTCAAAATTTCAAAACAAACTGCAATTATGATTAAACCTCGTTTGTATGGAAAATACCCTCGTAATGAATCCGAATCAAAATTGATGCGGATCACTTGCGTTTACACGGCGCAGAGCAAGAGTGATCCG
>REGL01000435.1:51564-90570 GCA_004194395.1 Aurelia aurita complex sp. Pacific | reverse complement strand
CTGATTTTTGGCTGCTCATCACGGGAGGAAACGGAGAAAACTCACAAAGAAACTCACAGTTTCAATGAACTGAATTTTAAAAATTTCTAAATTAGTTGGTTCTAGCAGTATCAACGATTTTAATTCAATCAGTACGACGAATCCGACAGTTGAGCAGTTATAAGCCGAAAGAAAACAATGAGGAGCAAGAAATGAACTTACGTAGAATCAACTGGAATACATTGCTTCTTGTAACATCCCAAACAAAGATCAAAATCTGTACATTCATTGCAGTGATAACGAGTGCCAACGATAAACGCTTTGCAGTTGTCACATGTGAACCTACAAATCAATGAATCAGTCAATCAATCAATCAATCAATCGATCGATCAATAACAACAACAAACAGCAACGGATTTTCAAAACGCGTCACAACAAGACATCATTAAAGAGCTTACTCTAAACATTTCAAGCAAAACTTCAAGCCACGTTACAAGTGAGAGCTCGTTTCAAGTGAACTTGATCGATCGAATTCTCGGGCAAGTTAACTGATCACAGTCTCTTTTCAAGCAAGAAAGAATTGGTGCAGGAAATATACGTTGCTTGAAAGCATTGTGACAGGCAACAGGATATTCATATCACTTTGACAATGAACGACAATATAATCAGGATATAATCAGGATATAGATATGGTCTAAAGTTCTTTGCATTGATTGCAGGTATGTTCTTAGCTAATTAAAGAAGTGACTTTAGTTGATAATTTGAAAAGAAATGAGATACCTTAAATCAATAATTTCATGTTCTTCTGTATGCCCTTCTGGCTTCTCACCATCTGTGAAATGAACAATGCTTTAAACTCAAAATGATCACAATCAGATAAAAAATCAAGATCAGTGATTCGTCTTTGTCAAAGAAAAGGACAGACAATGTTACAATAGGATCCGCTACACCTAAGCACAAAGCCATCAGCGATTGCAGACAAAAGGAATTTAATGCCTGGTCGGTCAACTTATAAACAACACTGGCTCGTTGCGCATTTCAGACTTGGTTTTTAAGAGCAAACACGAACATAAATCCAAAGAAGAAAGATACATGTAAACTTCTACCTCGGGCATTTTATTTGTTTGGTTCAGAAGCTGAGCAGTGTTTTAATTACACCCAAAAAAGGAGAATTGAATCGCCTCTCAATCCTCTTCTGAACCAAAAAAATAAATGCTCGAGGCAGAAGTTTACATGTATCTTTCTTCTTTGGATTTATGTTCGTGTTTGCTCTTAAAAACCAAGTCTGAAATGCACAACGAGCCAGCTAGCTACCTGGGTTTCAGAGCAAAGCTTGCGGTTTGAATTGTTTTTGTTTATGAATTGACCAACCAGGCATATAATTCCCTTTGTCTGCGATTGCTAATCGCTGTGTACTTGGGTGTCAAAAAAGTAGCGGGTCCTATTGTAACATTATCTGTCATTGTTCATGCTAAAGAGCTTATCTGGTTATTGCTCTGTCAGTACGGACTAAACTACAGGTTCTATAAACTTGCTGATAAACTTGGAAAATACCTGAATAGCATTTAGCACATAGATCCATATCAATACAATTAAGACATCGATATCTACGGCCTGATAAACTTGTTTCACAACCATCACATGTGATTTGTACATCCAGATGTTCAGAGAACCTCGCAATCAGTAAATTGATACTCTGTAACAAAAAGAGAAATCAAAATAGTTTCAATCCCGATGAAATTAAAGAATGAAGAACTGTCAACATTCAGATATGAATCCAAAATACCTTTGGATAGGGCGCGATGGTTTTATCATAGCCCACTGTTACGCGCGCAAGGGGAGGTGGCTACTACAGTACAAAAGCCATTATCTGCCTCACGAAGAAAAACATCCACTGACTGAACTGGGGGCAGAAGCCAGATAGTTATCGAAGAAATTAGTCTTTTTAGGAAGATTGCAATTTCCAGAGAACATTCCTAATCTTTAGCTAATTTTACGGCAATTTCTCAATATCTTCGACTCAAACCTTGTTTTTCCGTCTCTGAATAAAATCTTTAAAATAAAACGGCTAAGAATTATACAGGAAATGTGGTCATAATTCATAATGGTGTCCATAAGAAAACAGAGCCTTATTTATAAATTGCATATCAGTACTAATCCTCACCCTTTGGACGGACTTCGATGCCGTATCCCTGTGTCTTTCACACCAAGAATTGATATGAGTTGATCTAATTTCTTTGAAGTTTTTCAAGTGTCTCTCATACATTTCCAATTCAAATTGCTCCATGTCATCGCCAGGATGGAAAGCAGTTTCTGCAGAATGAAAACACAGTTCGGAAACAATTATTGGGGAATACAATCATTAGAAATAACTAACCATATTATGTATCAGATTTTGGAGCAGCCTCCAGGATTTAGTTTCATGCATTATACCCAGGAGCTTTTATACAGAAAAAGTTAACTTGAATCCCATAAATAACCAGTTGAAGTGAATGGGGCAATCGTCAGAGATGATTTTGGTGTATTTTTTTGCGCAAGTTGGTCTCAAATGCTTGACTAACAAATAGCAAAACTTGCGTAAAATTCGAAAAGTTCTCAGTTGCAGAAAAGATAAAGTCTCAGTAAACTTCCAGGAACACCAACAGATACATTGCGTACAGATCAACAACATGAGCACTGTACTCACTTTTCGATGCATCAATTAACAGCCTCGGCAGTCCTATTTCAAGCAAGAACGAGTGGTCATAAGGCTATAAGAGAAAAACACAGCATTGGTCATTTAGTTAAACATTGGATGTAACTTCACTATGTCTAACAGTAATTGTAGGTGCTGTATGAGGGCAAGGAGCAATTAAAACTTCGATCTGCCAGATCTAAAATTGCGTCAAAAGAATGTCAGCGCTGAACCCAACAAATGCAGTTAAAGTTAATGCAGTGATTCATGCTAGACACAATGATACTAAAAAGACCACAATGCGAAGTGTCTTCTATAGTAGCAAGGACCATAAGGGCGAGTACTACATAATGAAACATAATGCAAGTAAAAACATTTTCAAAACAAATTAAACAAAGAATAATAAACAACTACTAACTTAACTTAGATTAGGACTACCAACATACCGTGATGCTATAACCAGCTATAACCAACAAATGTTTATCCCATACATACTTAGCCTCTCTGTTGAATTTTGAAACAGCTACATTGTACTAGCACTATGTTCATTCAGATTTTTAGTTTTATATTCCCATTTTAGTTAACGGCCCAGGCTTGATAAGCTATGCTTCTCCGGGGTCGTATAGAATACACATTTTTAATGATAACCTTGTATTAGGGTGTATTTCTATGAATAAAATTGAATTGAAAAAATGAATTGAATTGAACGGAGTAAATTCAGTGAAGGTCAATTCCTGTCAAACTGCTTTTAAAGTAACTCTTGATGAAAGATCAACTGTAACAGTGGTACAGTCAATGATTGGCAATTGCTTCCAACTCTGGAAGCGGCTAACTGCTATTATCAATATAATCCATGATTGGCAANTAGTATTATAAGCCATGATTGGCACTTGCTTCCAAATCTGGAAGCGGCTAACTGCTATCATCATTATAATCATGATTGGCAATTGCTTCCAACTCTGGAAGCGGCTAACTGCTACTATCATTATAATCCATGATTGGCAATTGCTTCCAACTCTGGAAGCGGCTAACTGCTATCATCATTATAATCCATGATTGGCAATTGCTTCCAACTCTGGAAGCGGCTAACTGCTATCATCATTATAATCCATGATTGGCAATTGCTTCCAACTCTGGAAGCGGCTAACTGCTATTATAACTATAATCCAAAGCTAATAGAAATGCTACACAAGGAGATTAAGTGGAATTGGCGATTGCTTCCAGCTCTGGAAGCGGCTAACTGCTATTATCATTATAATCCAAAGTCAATAGAAATGCTACACAAGGAGATTTAGTGGAATCTTAACTATATTAATTCATATTAGATATATATCACGACATAATAAGATATTAATTCAATGGCTGTAGCATACCTTCCAGTCAACTGTTAAGAAATGCAGTAAGTATGCTCTTGCACTCTCAAAGAACGATGTGCTGAAAAAGGAAAATTTGATCGTCACTATCGACAAGCATTGTGTTAGTCTTATCCACAGGCACAGATGAACACTCTTATGCAATGTCTTTGATTTTTAGTGGGCAGGAAGTATTTCCAGCTACTTAAAACTAATTTGAGCCCACTATGCATGCCGCATCCAGGCATGGGACCCCTAGTTTAACGTCCCTTAATGTATGTATAAAAGTTTAAAGTGAATTACGAGGTCAAGCCTCCAAGGTCACCCATCCGGAGTTTGACCTCACTCGATCGAGCTTAACTTCAGTCACCTGACAGAAACTGAGCAAGCCGCTCGGCCACCATTTAATGTCTACTATCATAATTGACATCGTGTAAATTAGATTACCGTTATTATGTAGGACAATTGATATTTTAATTTGTTTTGCTTTGTAATTAACTTCATATTGTAGTAACTTAGTTTGATCTTACAGTTATGTTTGTTGTAATAAGGTTAGAGGCCGTCTTGGCCTAGATACTTTTTTGAATAAAAAAACAGCAATACTTACTTAGCTGTACTCTTCTCTGATTCCTGTATGATGGCACTGCAAAGATCTCGAACGAACATGTAAAATTGTTTCCTGACTTTGTTTTCATATTCCAAACCACACCCATTCAAGAAATCACAATAATGTCTTGGAAAGTTTTGCTGACAGTGCAGCAATTGTTGTAGGAAGAGAATCACATGGGGCTACGAAAAAAGAGATTTTCAGATTAGAACGACCAATTGATGAATGTCTGTTCATAAATTGATGAATGGCTGGGCCGTTCATAGTCAGAGCCAGATGACGTCTATTTCTATGTCTATTTCTGCTATGGACGGCACAGAGTATTGTATTTTGTTGTCGTTTTAGTTTTAACAGTGATATAAAAAAGATGTATTGCTTGTAAATAGGAGCGATGATAAATGCCATATGAGTCAAAAATGTATCAAAAGCTGAATTAAAAATCATATCACAAAGACAAGCATCCAATTTATGAAGTCCTTAAGGGTTTTGTTGTTCCACAGCGTTGACTCCGGTACAACTCGTATTCGTATAATGAAACCCTAATATTGGAGCAGGGGGGGGGGCAGCCAAATGACTATCTTATTACACCAAATTAGCACGGGGCAGTAATTAACGCAAATTGAAAGATTTCGCGTTAATTAAAACTATGTTGACTTGCGTTAATCAAAGCACACTTTAGAAACTAGCTTCATCATTCACGTTGATTTGTGATCGCTTAAAATAATACCCGTGCTAATTTCGTGTAACAAGGGAGAACATTGATAGAGGAAATATTTGGCTACAGGAAGCAAATTTCTGCTTCGAAAATGGGGCAGCACTTTGTGCAAAATTTGGGGGGGGGCAGCTCACAGACAAGCTGCTATACAACCCTGCTTCTTAGACATCATGGTGGCTAAATATTTCATATTTAGAAAAGCCTTGTTATTCGAAAGAAACACGTTCAGCAAGAAATCTTACTGAGAGAGTGAATTGAATTGTATATATCATTTAGAAAGTCTGAAGTTAAAAATGATAATATCACTTCAGGTATAATTTGTGAACAAAAAGTATTTTCCCA
Organism: Aurelia aurita complex sp. Pacific; assembly: GCA_004194395.1. Lineage (NCBI taxonomy): Eukaryota > Metazoa > Cnidaria > Scyphozoa > Semaeostomeae > Ulmaridae > Aurelia > Aurelia aurita complex sp. Pacific. Next base: position 84,901 of record REGL01000435.1, on the reverse strand, counting down.
CTATTTTAGCAAATAGAATATTACCGTGAAAATATCAGAGCGGTCTGATTGCTGAATAAATTCCCTTGCAAATGAGTAGATGTTCGCAACATTTTCTGCATACTGATGCCTCTGTTTTAATAGATCTTGTATCCTGAAGAAAGATGAAAGTAAGACGTCTATTATTAGAAATCTTTCTCACTGTTTAAACCAGGGCTCAATAAAGCGAAGTAGCGTGGTAGCACTGCTATAAGGAAGGAAATTGAAGTGCTCAGATTTCCCAGGAAGGAAGAAGGAAAAAGTAAAAAGGAAACTGAAGCGAGGGAAGGAAAGGGAAGAGGAACAAAAGAAGGAAATAAAAGAAGTGGGATAGAGTTGGGCAGTAAACTGCGAAAGAAGAAGAAATTACATGAGAAGAAACAAAGGTACTTAGCTTAGCTTTAAACTACAAGCTATAAAGCGTAAGTGCGAAGGCTGCAAGAAAAGTTTCATTCAAGATGACACACAATAATATGCAAAACAGCAAAACAGGACTAAAATCAAGACTAAATTCTCCCAATATTTCTTCTGCCTTACAGCAATTACTTCGACGGGTTTTAGCATTTGCTAGCCTCTTGGGAGGATGGACATCGCTCGGAATAATGTTGTGCTCCCAGAGATGGCATTTTCATCCTCCCAAAGGGATAACATTTGCTAAAGCATGTAAAAGTCATTGCTGTAGGGCAGAAACATTGGGAAAATGTGGTCGTGATTTCAGGCCTGCTTGGAAGGTTTCTTGGAGGGGCTTTCTCAAGGTTACTGTAACCGTTCAGGCGGCGATTAAGAAACTCCGTTTACCATGGCCGTTCGTCAAAATATACCAAACAAACTTATACATCATTCAACGCAGAATTAAACGCAGAATATCATGAAAATATATTCAGTTGATTCAATAAAATCACGAATGATTTATTCTAGACTTAAGGCAAAATCAACCACCCTTGCGAAAAAATCTTTGTGTACCATAATGATGATCGCTGGACCACTACTTTCCATTTACCAAAGATTTAAGATAACATCCCTGATAATTTCGGAACGGAGTGACCGATTTCAATCAAATAAATTTTAAAATGGATTTGAACATGTCCACCATTAAATGATATATTTGTCAATATTATCGTGTCAATATCCACGGAGCAGCGGCCTTTCAAACAGGGATTTTTTGTTCTTTACTCGCTCGATACAGCATAGGCTCCAAATCTTTCAAAACATTGGTGTAAAATTCAATGACCTATTCATTGAACAGAATGACTTCAAAGAAACTTTAGCTGCTTTGTCATAATTCTACCGCTGGACTTTCTAAAATCTTCAAAATAGTTAGAATTAGAGTGTTTTTCTCCTCTTTGAAGAATTCAAGAAAAATTTCAAAAAAACTTAAAATCATCGTAGTTTCCAAACTGTTTGATGCAACATGAAATGATTTCGAAGAAAACCATAGTTTATGGATGTCTACAATATGGTATCAAGCAAAAGTCTGTCACTCTTCTGGTTTATGATTTTGAAATCTAATGACGTCACATTCTCAAATAAGTTGAAATTTAAGATACGCTATAACTTTAAAAATCATTCACAACTTCTGAAAAGTCCAACGGTAGAATTATAGGTAAGTAGCTAAAGTTTCTTTCAAACCATTCAATACAAAGAAATAGTTCATAGTATTTTACACCCAACTTTTTACGCCGAGTTAAAGATTTGAAACCAATGCTGCCCGATACCAGTATGGTTGATCCCCTGATAAAGATTAAGTAAAAAAGCTTACCTCTGCGGAGACAAAGCTTCATTCAGAACAAAATCTGTGACCATTTGTAACGTTGGATATTTGTCGTAGTTAGATACATCTTCGCTTGGGCGACGACTCTAAAATTCAATTCAATCTAATTCAATTCAATTTTCCTTGTGGAACACAAAATCGTAATACAGTGCATAAAATAATAAAGCTGTATTCTACACGACCCAAGGAAAGCAGAGCTTATCGAGTTTGGGCCGTTAACAACACAATAATAAGAATAACAAAGGAAATATATATCTAATTCAAACATACAAAGTTGGAGTATGATACCTAAATGTACAAGAATACAATACAAATGAGGCAAAAGCAATTTTCTGGTCAAAGCTTGGTTGCATTTTATGAAAAGTAACTACAATGAAAAGTAACTACAAGGAAAAGTAACAGGACGAAAAATTTGAAGATAAGGCAAAACTTTCTTTCCAACTTTTGGAAGAAAAACGAGGCATTCGAGGTAACCCTAACCTTAAATATTCACCCTCCTGATCCCTAACCCCAGGGGGTTAATATCTGAAGGAATTTAAAGGTATAAAGCCTCGTGGCCCAGAAAGAAAACAGCCTTGAGGAACGAAGCAATTTTAGTCGGAAACTGGTCACAACAAAACATATTTGGGGAACGGTTCCGCTACTCAACGCAATCGGAGTTTAGAAAAAGCCATGGCTCTGCTGTGAGCTGGAGGAGAAGGTTTTGTTTGAGGAAAGTTTGGTAATTTTGCAAGACACCGAGGGAAATTTCAGGCCTATCGGGCAACGGCAACTTGCTTATGAATTTTTGGGTCATAAACAACGCGAGGAGTTCAAAAAATCTAGTCAGCCTGACTTGATAAAACGAGGATGGCTTAACTAACGAAATTGGCATCTGGACGAAAGTTTCACGATTTTCTGGCCTCTGAACGCAATTTTCAAGAGTTTGTAGAAATTACCAATTTATAGTCGCTGGAATCCTGCTTGTTCCATGATCTTGAACGATGCAATGAGTTTGCTCTATTTAGAAATCCACTTTCAGTCTACAAAATAAATGATAATTGAATAAATGACATACATTCTCTGATAATTTTTGAAGAACACGAAACCGAAAGCGATTTTCGATTTGTATAAAGCTGACCATACGAAAAAGTGCTTCAAAGGGATTGGACATTTGCTATTTGCGGCTCCCATGTGTAACTGCGCAGCGATGCATTGTTATTTGATGAAATGGCCGAACAAAGAAAGGGCGACTTATGATTCTATCTCAAACGCGACAAGAAAATTTTTAAACTTCACACTGAAAATGCCGGTTACTTTTTCCGCGCAAAGATAATAATTTTTATATCAAAAAGACCCGCCAAAACTACTCTGTTCGCCTCGATGTGTACTTTTTTGATATCGTATACGAGGCTTATACAACATTGCAGAGTTTGGGGCATATCCTCGAACGAACGAACGGACGCCGTACTGAAGTACTCACGATCGCAGATGAGTTGTTGTTTTAAAGTCAAAATAGCCGGTTCGAAACTTGCAGAAAACGGAGAAATAAGTCATCCAGTGAAATTATAGAGAGTTTGTTATGCCAGAATCATGTGTACTTTTTCGATTTATGCTCACAGTTTTACTCAAAGGATGAAAATTGTAAGAAATTTGCTGAAAATGATCGCTGCGGCCTATTCAAAACAGTGGGAGTTGCTGGTGAGTGAAAGCTATTATCTTTTGTCCAAGATCTTTTCCACATGACAAGGGTTGTATCACTCNCAACATTGCAGATTGTGGGGCATATCCTCGAACGAACGAACGGACGCCGTACTGAAGCACTCACGATCGCAGAGGAGTTGTTGTTTTAAAGTCAAAATAGCCGGTTCGAAACTTGCAGAAAACGGAGAAATAAGTCATCCAATGAAATTATAGAGAGTTTATTATGCCAGAATCATGTGTACTTTTTCGATTTATGCTCACAGTTTTACTCAAAGGATGAAAATTGTAAGAAATTTGCTGAAAATGATCGCTGCGGCCTATTCAAAACAGTGGGAGTTGCTGGTGAGTGAAAGCTATTATCTTTTGTCCAAGATCTTTTCCACATGACAAGGGTTGTATCACTCGTTAAAAAGAGTGCATGAGAAATTTAAACGAAAGAAGTTTCAGCGCTTTTCCAAGGCCTTTTCTGAAAAGATATTTGATTTTGTTCCAGACGTACTAGATATTCGAGGAATAGTACACATCTCAAGCTGAAAATTTCAAAACAGGTCATTGATAACACGGAAGACACCCCCCCCCAAAAAAAGGACCTTTCCTCGGCAGTAGCGCTCTATGACAATAATACGCATCAAAATGCAAGTTAAATAGTTAAAGATGTCCGTACCTCTTTCAATTTCTTCGGCAATTTTGATAGCCCAGCAAACTTGAGGAGAAACAGCGACTTTTCTTTGCATGAAAGCACTGCAAAAAAGTATCATAATGTCAGAAATCTTTTCAATAAACTGGTGTTCTACATGTCTTCTCAATCTACTGTCTAAATGTATCATAACAAACAAATACTTCCACAACGACGATTAAAACTTTATAGGGATGATGAGTTTAAAACGAAGATCAGTAGTTGGAAGGGATCCGGATGTAACTGCCGCATTTTTATTACATAGTTTAATTTCAGACATTATAAATAGGGTTGAGTTGGCCTTCATGAGTACTCGCTATTTTTCTAGCCAACTGAAAATAAATTATATTATTATTATCATTATTATAGGGAACATAGTTGTGTGGCCAAGTGGAAAGGTGCAGTGTTTCGAATCTTGGTGGTTCGAGTCTCATAGTTGGAACTACAAGCCATGAGCCATCAGTCAACTGAGCTGTCCATCCTCGGAGGTAGCACTGAGAGCACAAGCCATTGTACTGCAGGCCCACATCAGCTGTATAGCTACCAGAGGCCTAGCCTGCGTTAACAAACAAATGTTGTTCGTGTTTGTTCGTTTGCTCGTTTGCTCGTTTGGTCGTTTGGTCGTTTACTTGCTGCTTGCTTGCTTGCTTGCTTGCTTGCTTGCTTGCTTGCTTGCTTGCTTGCTTGCTTGCTTGCTTGCTTGCTTGCTTGCTTGCTTGCTTGCTTGCTTGCTTGCTTGCTTGCTTGCTTGCTTGCTTGCTTGCTTGCTTGCTGCAGTTCATGGACTAGAGTGCATGGACCATGGTTGAAATAAAAACATCATATATGATTGGATGAAATACGAAAAATGAGATCAATCTTACAAAGAGATCATCATAAAAATACGTTACAAAATGCAGTACCCATAACTACAAGCCTCTAAAATCATTCATAGTTACCTGGGGCCTCGGGATCTCTCATTTCGATATCTTTGTTTTCCTCTCCTTCTTTTGCATCTTCCACCAAAACAAACAATTTTTGCCTTTTCTCGAGCTGCAAAAATGATAGAAGCATCTTGCAAACTTGAATTCAATTGCAGAGTTATCAGCAAGGAAGAAGCGCATACAAGAATCAAGATTTCTGCAACTAAATTGGCACTATTTTATCTCGGCCTAATTAAGACAACAGCCTTTATCTCAAAATCAATCATTATTATCATCACCATCATCATCATCATCATCATCATTATCATTAATCTACCGGGTGTCCCAAAAAAAAGTATGGGACAGATTTGGTTGACTCCAGCGATGTGAATGTAGCTTTAATCAATGGCTAATCACTCTCAAAATGTTCCTCGATAGTTAACCTGAACAAAGATACCTCGTTTGTTGGTATTGGTGCTTTGAGAGCAGAAATATCAATCTTGAAAGCTCAAATTTGCGTCCACTTGCAAACCAGAGCATAGGCCTTTTGGCCTAAACAAATAAATTCCTAAAGCACATCGAAATTGATAAATGAAATTAATGAAAAATTAAGAAACTTCCCAATGGGTGACTGAAGGGTGACTTATGGAAAACAGAATAGCACAAGATCTAATATTGTTAGAATTTTATCAAAGTTATCGGTGATTTATACGCTGTGCCTTAAGAAATTGCTTGGGCCAAAAGGCTAAAGCTCTGGTTTGCAGGAAGGGGCAAATTTGATCCTTCAAGATTAACATGTCTGCTCTCAAAGTACCAATATAAACAAACGAGGTATCTATGTTCAAGTTAACTATCGAGGAACATTTTCAGAGTGATTAGACATTGATTGAAGCTAAACTCGCAGCGCTAGAGTCAACCAAATCCGTATACATTTTTTTGGGACACCCGGTATTTAACGTAGGTTACCTTACAAAAGAAGAATAGCTAAATTACAGCTAATTCAGGCCTACTTTACAAAATTTCTTAAATGTAGTGCAAAACGCAGAAAATTTAGAAAGAAAGGTGTTAGAAACAAAACATAGGCTCACAAGAATCCTCCTGACACCTTCCGCAGCACCAAAAGCAGCCAGAAGACATGACGGAACATCCTTTGGCGTCTCTCCAATAACTGACGGAAAGCAAAAATTGACAATTAGAAGTAATTTTTAGCAGCGAAGTCTGTCTCAAACAAGATGCCACGCGAAATTTGCGACAACGCGTGATAGACTAGCCATCAACTCTTTTATAGACCAGTAATATTTTGGGAGCGGAATAATGTATGCTACAATTGTGACTTCAGCTTTTAACAGCTGTGATACGTTCCAATAGAAAGGATCTTAAATTAAAGAACGGGGCTATAGAAATCTAGTCTAAACATAGTACAACAGAATAGCCGCATCACTTATGTCCCAATTATTTTCATCGATCGAGAACATAAATACAACATGCCAATTTAAGATTGACCCAGGCCTCCTAGTCAACCTACTTTAAACCCTGCTGACTTTCTTTAACTAACATGAAAACTGCGAAAAAAGCCAGTGATGACTTACTGTATGTAGAAATAGCTTCTCTCATTTCTTGCGTATGCCAAACCAATGCAGCAAATACAGAATGAACAGCAGCATCCATTGTTTCACCGCCAAGGTAATGGCCATTGCGAGATGATCGGCATCTGATATTGAATTCAAAAGATACAATTTAAGTTGTTTAGAACCGTGCAGCATAGGTTCCAAATCTTTATTTCGGCGTAAAAAGGTGGGTGTAAAATTCAATGACCTATTTCTTCTGATTGAATGGCTTGAAAAAACTGTAGATACTTATGTATAATTCTACCGTTGGACTTTTCAGAAATGTTGAATATTTTTGGAAATTACAGCATATCTTACATTTCAACTCATTTGAGGATGTGACGTCATCAAATTTCTAAATCATAAACCAGATGAGTGACAGACTTTTGCTTGATACCATATTGTAGGCATTTTTTTTTTTTTTTTTTTTTTTTTTTTTTTATTTCGGCGTAAAAAGGTGGGTGTAAAATTCAATGACCTATTTCTTCTGATTGAATGGCTTGAAAAAACTGTAGATACTTATGTATAATTCTACCGTTGGACTTTTCAGAAATGTTGAATATTTTTGGAAATTACAGCATATCTTACATTTCAACTCATTTGAGGATGTGACGTCATCAAATTTCTAAATCATAAACCAGATGAGTGACAGACTTTTGCTTGATACCATATTGTAGGCATTTATAAACTATGGTTTTCTTCCAAATTATTTCATGTTACATCAAACAGTTTAGAAATTATGGTGGTTCTAAGTTTTTTTGAAAATTTTCCTTGAATTCTTGAAAAAGAAGAAAAACACTCTAATTCTAAAAATATTGAAGATTTCAGAAAATTCCAACGGTAGAATTATAGAGAAATAGCTAAAGTTTCTTTGAAATCATTCATTTCAAAGAAATAGGTCACTCAATTTCACACCAGCCTTTTTGAAGATTTGGAACCTATGCTGAACCGTGCACAGAAGGTAACACAGTCCACGATTGTTTTCCAAAGTCACTGTATCCAACTTACATAATCAAGCAAACGTAAACACACAATAAATTAAAGGGTGTGTTTTATTGGTACAAGTAGTTCTGAAAACGGTAGACTTGGTAGACTCAGAATTCATGTTTGATTGACTCACAAATTCCGAAGGTTTGAAAGGCCTGCTGAACCTTCTGCTCCAAATGGCAGAGGGTTCGGCAGACTATGGAAAGATTCTCGTTGTCATTTGCGAAACTCTGAAAACGAGGCGCATTTGCTCGCGCTGCTACGGTAATCGAGTCAGTGCAAATTTTTTACTCTTTGTTGCCAAGCACCAAACTCGTCTTCGTGTTTTTCAACTCAGAAAGAAATTTTATGATAGGTTTCATAAGCGAATTTTGGTTACCCTTTTAAACGGGATACTCTTTTGGGACACACGATGGAAAACCCATATCTTTCTAGCTCAATAGATCTGTTAAGCGAGTGACCAAGGTTTAACACTGTCTACAGAGATAGCAATATTGCTAAATGTTTCATCACTGTTCTTCTCATACAAGCTAGACCTCGTTAGCTTAATATATATATGAAGACAAATACAGGGATACCTTTCAAAAAGCTCTATTACTGATTATTCATTTGTTAAATTTGACATATCACACTTTAACAAATTGTGGTCTCTTTATGATCTTATCATCATTAAAGAAACATATTAATAAAAGTTAATATCTCACCTCTGAATAAATGCTTTCGCTGGCTCTTCTGAATTGTCAATCAGCTTAACAAGAAATGCATTTACATCGGAATCAGCCGGACTCGATCCCTGCACAATCAAAATAAAACATCAAACGAAGAATTTTCCAGTTCATTGTTTTTGCATATTATGACAAACGAGACTGCAACACGTTTTGGCAAAACCTTCACAGGTAAAAAAGGACCTACAACGTAGTTCCAACACACAGCATCAACGCTAAATTAAACTAAAATGTTTGTTTATTTAACGGAAAATGACAGGCTTCTTTGTCTCAAGGTATTTGTTCCCAGACATTAAATCATTTTATCAAGGCCTAAAAAAAACCATAGATACACACAATATTTTCTGAGATGTTTCTGAATCCCTGAAAAGTTGAAGTAAGGGGCAAACTGTTATGAAAAAGAATTTCTACGTACATAATAGCCGGACAAGGATCGCTGCAGCTTCCCAATACGATAACCACCTCTGAAAAGTGATGACCAAAGTTCGCTGTGTAGGAGCGCCAGTTCACCTTCTCCTGCCTTTCCTGATTGTGTTTCGAGTGCTGTAAAAGGCGACAGCTTAGCTAAGACTGTACGATACAATCAATTGAACATTAGATTGCAAATCACTGTCAAAAATCGTCTTTACCATATATGTCTTCTTGTTCATATCTACATCCATCTTAAACGTAATTATGTGTTTGATTTCACAAGAAAGGCAATACTAATTCCCTCACATTATGAATGGAAAAGCACACAAAAGTCTTCAGGTCAAAAGGACACAGTTCTGAAAAAGTTTAAACTTACCTCTCCTACAGTCGAGTGAATTACTGCATAAAATTCCAAACAATCTTGAGATGTTCAATTGCAAATCGAATATCCATGTGACAGCAATATCTGGACGTCCTAAGGCAATCACCTGCCAAATAGAAAGAAATAGTTCGTGATACACTTCATAGCCATGAAACATGTAGAAAACGCTACTAAAATTGTTGTTTGTTCATTCTTCTAAGAATCGAAAGTCTGAGAAGCCAAGGTTATTGAAGCAATGTCCTAGTCCTTCCTCTCGATATGACCACGCCTCGAGATTCCTTTAGCCTGGAATTAGAGAGTCTGCGATTGTCCTCACTCTACGTAGCAGGTTTGCCAGTGCGGGAACTTGAGCGGCCAACCTTTATTTTTGTAGGTGAGCGCGATACAGTAAAAACCCGCGTATAAGAACCTAGTCGATTAAGAACCTACAGGCTGAAATTCTCAAATTTTCAATTGTTTTTTAAGAACCAATCCATTGTATTCATTGTTTAAGAACCCAGGCTGATTTGCAACATAGTAGGTTCTTATATGCAGGTTTTTACTGTACAACTGACTGCTCCCTGCAAATAAAAATGTTGCTGGAGCTACAAAAAACGGAGGTTGTTATACGGAACATGGATCTCAAATTTAAAATCATACCCCGGTAAAGTTGTGTCCCACTGACCTTGTATTTTCACATATAGTTCGCAAACTTTTCTATAAAGGGAGTACAAAGACCAGCAGCCTTTGCCATCGCTTGTCCTTGTTTTTGTGAATTTCGTACAGTCATTTATTCTGGAAGCTGTGCAGAGCAAGTCACTGACTTCGCGAAAGGCATACTGGTCTTTGTACTTCCTTTAAAACAAGGAATGCTCATAGACGTACCTTGAATTTGTATCCCCATTCGTTATTGCTTCCGTCAGAATGGAACAGGAAATGCAACTTTTGGCCAGCTTTGAATTCAACAGTCTACAACAGAACAATACAATTTTGATTTAAGCTTATCAGTCATTATTTCGTACACCAAAGAAATACTTTTTTCTTTTAATAAATTATAGATACACAATTGGAAAATTGACTTGAGTGCGTCCATTTAGGTGCATGATTGGCACAGTCTTAAATTGAATTACCCTGGGTAACAGATCCTGAGACGATGAAGAGGTATAATTGTTATATGGAAAAGTGCGAGAGAGAAGAAGGAACGGTCATTTTCCATCCAAATCTTTTGATTCTTTCTTTTTTTGTCTTGGTATCCAGTGTGAAACAAAAGTAGCTTTCGACAACAAGTTTATAACTATCAATCTTCTACAACGACATTACAAATTTAAACTGTTTCAAATCTGTTTTTAGAATAACTCTAGCAACGAAATTAATTACCTGAGGCCAATCACTTGTTCCAACACGTGAATCGAACCTCCTTTTTCTTTCCTTCGAATCCGTAAATTCCAAGTAGTCATACCTATAAACGAGACGATTGCTCTGTCAGTTCCTAGAAACATAGGGATCCATCTAGGCTAGATAATGTCGACGCGACAAAACTCACAGTCGTTACAAACAATTGCAAAAGCTCTATCAAGGTCCCTCTCTTATAAGCCCTCTCTCTAATAAAGCTTCTTCCTTCTAAGGCAAAATTTTAATAAACCTCCTCTCTATCAAGCCCCCCCCCCCCCCATTTATATCATAAGCCAAAAGTCAGCAGATACTTTCCATTTATTTAGCTGAAAAAGTTTTCATGTTAACTCTGATATGGTTTGGGATAACAAATGTGCCACATTTGTGTATTTGACGCGTAAAATCGTATGTTGACTCCGCAAATGTGAGGTAAAGAACTGAAAAGCTATCATTTATATCCTTGTCATCTGACTTCGTGAATAAGCCCCCCCCTCCCCTTCTAATAATCCCCGTCCTTTTAAGCCCCCTCTGGAGTCTCCAGAGTTAAATAAGCCCCTGGGGGCTTAATAGGGGTTTTTACGGTATCATCACACTGACAGAGTTTGTGCTAGGTTAACAGCTTACATTTGCCAGAAGCAAAACTTTGTGTCAAATCGAACTGGATTAAAAACGGCAGACTCTTCCGTGTGTAAAAATCTGATTTAAACATCGTCTTTTGCCGTGTCGGATTGAAACTAAAATGGTTAAAATGGCCATTTTTCAAAATGTGCAAGCGCAGTAGCTGATCATAGGTAGAAACCGTGGACCCTGTCCTAGAATTAATTGATTAACGGCAGCAGACATAAGATGTTTAAATCAAGTCGTGTTTCTGGCGTTTAACACGACAGAGCTGGTGAACTCCTGCCGTTTTAACAAGTTAAAACGGCTGGTGATTTGAACATGGTTTTCACGTCAAATTTAATTGACAATTGGACATTTTTAGCAGCATGTATTAAATTTGACGCGGCAAAAATACGATGTTTAAACTAGGCCTTAATAAACATCTCATTGAAATCGAATTTGACCATGCTCGAAGAACAATGCATAGCCAAAGAAAACATGCTTTCGTCTTTGTCTTTGTCTTTGCTTTTGTACTTTCTTTGTACTTTTCATAGACAAGCCTATAAGCCTTCGCCTATCCCCCTTAAGTGTGCACTCTACATGTAAATATATTGCTTGATCATGATAATCACAATAATGAAGAATTTCAGAGAAGATATTTGAGTAGTTCTAGAGTCTACGAAAAATCGAAAAATAACGCAAAATGTTGGAAACGTACCTCTTCTCAGTTTCACATTTCGGATCAAATTCAACTTTGAATTCTGAGCAACCAGGGCAATTGAAAACCTGCAAGAAAATTGTATAAAACGATGTCACTGGCGGTTAAATGATGGCGGCATTTCGACCTGATTCTATCACCAATCATACCAAACCCGGACTTGAACTTTCACAGCTGTGTGTTACCCAAGCTGCTTCCCAAGTTGTTACCCAAGTTGTTACCCAAGCTGCCTTCTTTTAAAGTAAATGAACGGAGATATAGCGACATGATCTAAACATAGCACAAAAGAATGGCATGAGCCACTTATGTTTCTATTGTTTTCATCGATCGAGAACATCAAATACAATAGGTCATATTTAGACTGACCCAGTCCCCGACCTAAGTTGCTTTTAACTCCGTTGAATTACTTTAAAGTCTGCATAAACTTCGTCTATATCAAGATTCAAGTCAGCAAAGTCAAAATAAGGCTATAGATAATACCGAATGAATAAAAAAAAAACAGTTGAAACGTTTGCAAGCCTGCCGTCTGCTAATTATTGATCAGATTCCTTCAAAGTAATTCTTATTGAGTAGGAAATATGTCAACTTAGATGATAAAACTTAGTTAGTGAAAATCGGTCAAATTGCTTATGATTTACATGTGATTTTATAAAAGTGCTTTACCTCAGAATCGTTCAAAACGGGCCTAATCTTCAGGATCAAATTTTCCAACATTTCTTTATACCACAAATATAAACAACTAGACTAAAAACAAATATAAATATTCTGTGGCTGCCATAGCTGGAAAGGACATGATGTCATCGAGTTGCAACTACGGCAGCCACTTACATCAATGAAACATATACATCACATTTAAGAAAAGAACAGCTCAACGAGGCGTCTCAGAACCCCCTCCAACTGTCAGCAGATGATTGACTCTAACGAATAAACACAAATAAATGAAACACCCAAAGATATCATGAAGGTTGTAGTATACCAGATCTGCTGTTCGTGATACAAATGGGAGTGCTTCTTTACAAGAAATCCGCTACAAATACTACAAATAAAACGAAAATGTTGGTGCTGTTTTGTGCTCAAATTTAGTCTGAAACCATTTCGTATTTTTGACAAAAGAAATTGTTGCTTCAAGGATTAGCCACTTACCGTCATCAAATGCATGTTATTGTCGTAATTATGCTTCGATTCCACATCCCAATTCCTGAGGACCACATTCTCTTGTTTCTCATTCCAATCGTCATGCGTTGATTGGTGGAATAGCTCAGGCAGATCATGTGACACTTTCTTCAATTCTGCGTTCAGCTTTTGTAGAGTACGCAGCAACGTGACGCATGGTGTGTTCAAGGTTGAGAACACATTCAAGAACAGTACCTAAAGATAAGACACACATTAGATCTCTTCATAAAACAGCGAATTAGGTGGTTTGGACATGCACTACGTCTCCCTGAAAATACACCATATAAACAAGCAATAAATGAATTCAAAATAGCAGTAATAAGACCAAGAGGCCATCCCATCACAACATGGTACAGCCAAGTATTAAGGGAATTCAAAGATAGAGCATACGTTCCAAATCTTTAAAAAGGTTGGTGTAAATTTGAGTGACTTATTTCTTTGTACTGAATGACTTCAAAGAAACTTTTGCTATTTCTCTATAATTCTACCGTTGGACTTTTCTGAAATCTTTAATATTTTCAGAGTTGGAGTGTTTTTCCTCTTTTTCAGGAATTCAAGAAAAATTTTCAAAAAAACTCAAAACCATCGTAATTTCTAAACCATTTGACGCAACATGAAGTAATTTCAAAGAAAACCATAGCTTATGAATGCCTTCAATATGATATCAAGCAAAGTCTGTCTGTCACTCATCTAGTTTATGATTTAGAAATTTGAAGACGTCACACCCTCAAATAAGCTGACATTTAGAATACGCTGTAATTTTGAAAAATATCCAAAATTTCTGGAAAGTCCAACGGTAGAATTATAGATAACTATCTAAAGTTACTTTCAAGCCATTCAATCAGAAGAAATAAGTCCTTGAATTTTACACCCACCATTTTACGCCAAGTTAAAGATTTGGAACCTATGCTCATATAAACCAGCAATAAATGAATTCAAACGAGCAGTAACGAGGCCAAGAGGCCATCCCATCACAACATGGTACAGCCAAGTATTAAGTGAACTCAAAGATAAAGATGTAGATATTAACAAGCTCAAATAAATCGCAAATGACGGAAGTAAATGGAGAGAAATTGTTACAGAATTTAACTAAATGTAATGTAGTGCTACGTAAAACAGGTAGAAAAACTAAAATGAAACTACCTGGGACTAAAAAAAATTCTTCCCCTGGTATGAATAACTCACCCAGGGGGATTTCATTGTCCCAAGAGGACAAAATACATGCTAATACACGTAAGTGTCAATATTGTTAAGAAGGAAAACCAAGGAAATTTGCTCGTCGTTTTCACTCGTTCTTGCAGGTTTTAGAAAGGGGCTTTTTGCAGAAAATCTCCGATATCCACGGGAAGGAACGACCGATTAAAGCCGGGTAAATTACTGAATCTAGTTGAATATATCGGCAATGAAATAAGACAGTTTCCAATATCATGGCTTTGATATTCAGGGAGCAGCATTTTTTTAAACGCCGGGCGTTCTTTTTTTCCCACCCAGTAGTTTTGTAAGCAAAAGACTGATGATAGCTTACCAGTTGTCTCATTGTTACTGAGATGAAAGTGTGCTCCAGACGGTCGACCACTTGAGCCTGCGACGAAGAATTGCTTACAAATAATATGCGTTTTGTGTATCTCTGAATCTCTGAAAATTTTTTAGAAGCAACCAAAACTGTTACTTTTTGCTTTCAAGATTATCAGAAAAACACGATTTTGAGATCTTCTTCAGTCAAGCTGAAACTCTAATAAATACTTAAAAACAATGCAATACATATTCATTATATCAAAAGATTTCATTCACATTTCAAAATCCATCATTACTGCGTCTCACAAATATTTATCTAATTAAAGTTGGAATTCACTAAGTTTTAAAGGAATAAAGCTAATTTACACTAAAGGTATACAGCTAATTTACTTCCTGCAATAAACCTAAAGCAATGCTTATTAGTTCACAATTAAAGGAATCCATATCTATATACAAATTCTAAAAAGGCAACTGGCTCCATCTGAAGTATCAATTTCCTTTTTGAAAGCTGCAACAAACTCTATATTCACTACATCATCATCAAGGGTATTCAACACCATAGCTCCCCTCAATCTCAGTAAGTTTTATGGGAGATTATTGTGTGACTGGCTCCATACGAAGTATCAACTATTGTATGAGACCCCTGACAGAGTTTATATAAAAATTGCTTGCGTAAATTTACAGATTTGTTTGGAAATTCTCCTAGAGGAAATTCTCTCACTAGTAATATCATCATCATCATCATCATCAAATTACGCTATTACGTCAGTCCCTGACATTGCGAGCCTGATAATTCCACTCCAAGTGTTTCTGTTATTTGCTAGTTCCTTTAATTTGTTTGTGTCTTTTACATTCAGGCCTTGTCCTCCTAGATCTTTATCAATGAGGCATAACCAAGTGAGTTTTGGTTTGCCTATTTGTGGCTGGTGTTTCCTCTGGCAGTCTGAGCAAATGTCCTAGCCAGCTTAATCTTCTCCTCTTAATTTCTTTGCTCCACTTTTCTACTTTTTTTATATCATAAAAGTTTAAAGTAAAAAGAAAGTGGTCCTGATTACCTTGTCTTTGGCCTCATTCATATGCCTGAGTACGGTTTCACATTTACTGGACATCATTTTCACATCTACAAAACATTAAGATTGTCAAATGATACAATAGTACGATTAAATGATACAAGTCATGCCTATCTAAAAGAAATGAGCAGCCAAGGACACACCTCATTTTTTTCAAGAACATGTGCCTAGAAGCCATACACATCACGGCTGAAACACCCACTTTTTGGAAACTTAGAAATGGTTAATCTCTTTCGCTTGCTTTATTGACCACTCCAAAACGTTTATGAACTTGCCGGGCAAGAAATTTTTAAGACGGGCACTCTTAATTTGGCTCTTGAATTTATTTCAGATTTTGGAAGCAATGGTAACATTGACATGTCTACATTTGTCTCATTTTAAGACTCTTAGGGTATCCGTATGCAGCCCAACTTGTAAAACTGGCCTGATTTCATGCTGCATGAAATTAATTTGTGGTGTTAAGTCAGCAGCATGTTGCTGCAGCTCCAAATGCGGCCATAATTTCTCCTTACATGCGTTAAACAATGGATTTGAATTGAGTGAAATCATGAAATCCACAAAACACAAAACAAAGGATCGCAATGCATGCTGGTTACCCAAAAGTCTTTAATCCCCTTCACAAATGAAACTTACATTCATAAACAATATAGTTGCCAACTGATTTCGCTCCTTCGTTGCAGCTACTACAATTTGTATGACACCAGTTCAGCAGGCTCTTCTGCATTGCGCTGAGAAGTTGAACAAGATTTGATGGCTTTTCCGCAGCGTTTCCTTTCGTTACTTGAGCAATGCACTAGAAAGTAAGAAGGCAATAAATCACAGCAAAGACTTCGGGTTCAGCTCTGGAAGCGCAACCGCAAGTAAGTCATCCGTCTGCTTAAATTAGAGCTGGCTGCCTTTTGAGTTCCAAGGTACAATGATCAAATAAAAGATCACGTGAAAATAGCAAAGTTTCTCTACTTACATGGACACATAACCTTTAAAGGGGCGGGCTCTATAAAATCCCTTTGTAATTTCAGAACATAGCGGCTGATTTTAGTGAGGTAAATCTTAAAATGAATTTCAACATAAAATAATGTATTTGTCAATATGATTGCCATGATATTTTGGGGGCAATGGCCATGCAACCGAGGATTGTGTTTATTGACTTACCCGGTACAACAACAACAATCAATAAGCTTTCACTGCAGTTCCATTTTCAATCTTGTGTCGATCAATGTTACATAACTAGCCACACGACCGAATTTCACACATGATACAAAGACTATATACAACTAAATGATCTAGGCATCCAGTTCAAAGGCGCAATGGTGCAATCATCTGACTTTGCAGCCAGAACAGTTAGGCTGACAGAGTTCGAGCCCAGCATGTGCCCCACCACTTGAGCGCCATGACAAGGAGTAGCGGACGAGATTAGGTCTTCTCTAATCCCAGCACTAGGCGCTAAAAACCGCAAAATACACCTTTATCTTCACCTTCATCCACACACTAAAATATCAGGGTTTGAATTTTCAACTTACTAAAATAATGCATTATTTTCCCTAAGATGTACGAATTTTGCTTCATACCTAAGTGTACTTACCTCTCTGTATGCAACTGAAACCAACGTCTGCATCACATGAACAACCGAATCTTTATCGAAATCGTCCTGCAACAAAACAATAGATATTCAATTCAATAATAAGTAAATCTAAGAATTCATAGAGAAGAAATATACCATGAGGAAATGCAAAAACATTCTTAAAAAGGTGGAGATTAATGGAATACTTTGTAGAGTGATAAAAGAGAGAAAATTGAAGAAATTATTGGTCGCTGCCACGAAAGGAAACCTTTGCATTTTATGGACCCTTGCATTTTGTCGATCCTTTGCATTTTAAAGTTCCACCGACGATCCACAGTACCTCCATTGTCATCTTTTTTACGAGCAAACGCTAATAGAGCACTGTTGTCACAAAATGACATAAACTAGGTTTCAAGTGCTACATATGCAAGTCTAAAATTAGCCGTTTACACTTAATGATTTTGATATATGTATGGATATTGCTAAGCAACAGGAATAAGATCATGTGTAGGCATTACCCTTTTCCATTTCATAAATTGCCTCTACTTAGCTCCATTCATTAACTTTATGTTGGTAAATTTTCGACAAATGGAAAAATGGAAAAAGTGTGACGAGAGTCGCGAACTCCTGCTATCTAGGCTTCTAGGCAGATGTTCTACCAATTGAGCTATCCTGACACGCTCGTATTTGTAAGCGTGGTTCATGGATACCCAGATCAGTGTGGCGACGTAACCTTTATAATGTCTAGCCCACGCGACTCAATGTCCCAAACGCAGACCGGCTCAATGCCCTCGATGCAACCCTAACAGAATCTTGCAAATACGAGCGTGTCGGGATAGCTCAATCGGTAGATCATCTGCCTAGATACCAGGAGGTCGCGAGTTCGAATTTGCTCTCGTCACAATGTTTCCATTTTTCCATTTGTCCAAAATTCATCAAAATAAATGTGATCAATTCTACCAAATATACATTAACTTTAAACACATACACTTGGCAATGAGTCAGGTAGTCCAAGCAATCCACTGGCATCCCTATTGCTAAAGAATCTGCATAAAGATGCAAATGTGTAGCCAACTGAAACTGCCTTCTTTTCTTCCATGACTTGGTCAACAAGTGACAGCAAATGCTCTCTCCTCGCTTCTGCATCAGGGAAGAACACTTCCGCACCTGTGAAAAGAATATTCAAGAACATAGCATAGGTTCCAAATCTTTATTNACATTAACTTTAAACACATACACTTGGCAATGAGTCATGTAGTCCAAGCAATCCACTGGCATCCCTATTGCTAAAGAATCTGCATAAAGATGCAAATGTGTAGCCAACTGAAACTGCCTTCTTTTCTTCCATGACTTGGTCAACAAGTGACAGCAAATGCTCTCTCCTCGCTTCTGCATCAGGGAAGAACACTTCCGCACCTGTGAAAAGAATATTCAAGAACATAGCATAGGTTCCAAATCTTTATTTTGGCGTAAAAAGGTGGATGTAAAATTCAATGACCTATTTCTTCTGATTGAATGGCTTGAAAGAAACTTTAGACACTTATCTATAATTCTACCGTTGGACTTTTCAGAAATTTTGAATATTTTTGTAAATTACAGCGAATCTTACATTTCAGTTCATTTTAGGATGTGACGTCATCAAATTTCTAAATCATAAACGAGATGGGTGACAGACTTTTGCTTGATACCATATTATAGGCATTCAAAACTATGCGTTTCTTCAAAATTATTTCATGTTACGTCAAACAGTTTAGAAATTACGATGTTTTTAAGTTTTTTTGAACATTTGTCTTGAATTCTTGAAAAAGAAGAAAAACACTCTAATTCTGAAAATATTGAAGATTTCAGAAAATTCCAACGGTAGAATTATAGAGAATTAGATAAAGTTTCTTTGAAGTCATTCAATTCAAAGAAAAAGGTTACTCAATTTTACATCAACCTTTTTAAAGATTTGGAACCTATGCTCAAGAACACATAAACGCTGTCCACAGAAAAGCAGGGAAAATCTGGTGTTTGGTAGACTGGAGGACTTTGTTTTGTTATTCAATGAGATTGTGCAACTAAGTTTCGACGCGCCCTGGTCCACATCGATTTTACGAGGCTCTAATCGGTATTCAAATGTTGACTTTATAACGGTTCATCCTCTGGTAATTGTAAGCAACAAACCCATAAATTTCTTTCAAGTCATTAAATTCAAAGAAAAATATCATACAATCTTACACTCGCCTTTTTAAAGATTTGATATATATGAGCCTTATAATGGCTCCGCAATTCAAGGCTACTCTAAATGTGATATGCATTGTCTACTGGCACTACGAAAGGATATTCAAATAAGAACATGATGCCAAATTTCGTATAATGTTTCAGAAGCATACATACCATCCAATATGATACTTTGGGCAATTTTTTCAACACTTGCAGAGCCACTCCCTTCATCAACAAGATCGCAGAGATATTGAAAGACCTCTGAGGATATCTACAAATAAGTGACAAAAAATGTTCCACACGACATTCAAATCGAGTTTAAAACATGAATTCCATTTGAAATAAACTAATTCCGTAGAAACTGTATGCATCTATTCATTTGGAGAACCGCAATCAATTTGGTTTTCTAAGAATATTCTCCAGTCAGCATCCCTTGTGAATTATCCACTATATTTTTATGCCCATGCGTTCTTCAGTTTCTGTCCACCAAGTATTTGACAGCGGGCTTTAAGCCTGTCTGGAACCTTTGTGAGTGGATGAAACATAAATCTGTCTTTTTTTTTATATTTAGGCACATCATAAGCCAACAATACTGTGCGGAAAATTCCCAAATTTTTTCACCAATAAGTTTCTAATCAATTTCTCATACTTCAATGATATCAATTTCTTATAGTTCATAAAATATAAAGAGACAACTGTTTGAATGAGAGCCGTTTCGATAATAAAACCTTCGTCAGTTTAACTAAAACTGGGACAGCTGAGGGAACAAGTATAAATGTATAAATACATGAATCTTATATTTCAATGATACATCTTGTCGTAATTTCTAAGGTCCTAACATTGCATCACAATTATTACCAAGAAAGTCTATACTCGTAAATTGATATATTTCCATCTATCATTATCTAACGCTCTGTGTATCGAAACGGCATATCGATAAAATCGAAGAACCAACATTGCGACGATTATCATTCTAAATTTCATTTTAAATCCTTCCCAATCATCATAAGATTGACAAAGTTAAAAAAGAAGAGACAAATTCAGGTTGACATTTCCATAAAATAGTAGTAGTAGACAAATCCAGCAGTTACTGACAAATCCAGTGATAAAAAAATTATTATTTAGTCAAAACTTAGCCATATCGATAAAACAAATCTCACTCACATTCGTTTGGTTATCAGAGCTTTCTTTTGTCGAAGAATTTGTTTTTGCAAGTTCTCTTTGCTTCTGGTTGGCTGGTTTCAGATTCGGTAGTGTAAGATGAAACAGGCTTAAGATCAAGGAACATGCAACGTCTTTCTCTTCTTGGTTAAATCCCCTGCAACGCAGAATGTCAAGGATTTTATAAAAGCTAACAAAATGAGTCAAAAGGCTCTCATGCTCTCAACTAGTAATTCAAAACAAACAAAGCCGCAAAAAGTTTCCCCGAAACAAGTAGGGCAAACCCTCGCCCTGGGTAAGCGAAAGGTGGTTTTGAAGAGAAGTTATGTGCTTATAACGAAGGAAGAAGGGTAAATCTAAAGATCTGTCTGGCAGATTTTGTTTATTTGATTCCGGAGCTGTTTTGTAATCGTTTCATTTAAGCCCTAGATATGCGAGAATTGCCTTCTGCCAGGCTTCTGTTGAAGATATTGCTTCTGATAAAATGCACTGTTCATTCATATCGTTTTCAAAACAAAAGATAAATGTTTTTTCCAACATTGGGGGAAACCGCATTCCCTCACCCCCTAATGTCCGCCACTGACTCCAGTGTTTATCAGTAGAGATTGTTTATGCGTAATTATAGTAGTAATCGTATCTAATTGTATATTTAGGTTTAATTTAATTGCTCGTCTTTATGTCAAAGCCATGGGGTAGTCATTGTATTTTGCTCCCCATATGGTATCTCGTCCTTGTAGTGTAGTAAAGTAGTTTGTAAGTGTTGTTATAAATAATCCTGTTTTTGTAAATTTGTATACTGAATATAAAAAAGGAATGTCAGCCAATAAGCTTGATACACGCCAACAACGGTACATGCAAACGATCAAAATACACAACAACATTATTTCATCACAACAGTATGTCATGCAACGGACTGTACAATAATTCAGACATTAAAAGTCATTTAATCAGTTGTGTTTAAATCATACCCTGTTCAAAGTACAATTTATTTTATGTTAAATGTTTATATTAAAAGTCAGCGGTCACTAAAGCGTATATTTACCTGTTGATGACCATCTTGTAAAGATCCCAAATTTGCTTCATTGAGACGTCGTGTAAGTCCAGAAATAAGTCCTGAGATATAACAAAAAGATGATGCATACAGTAAAAAACCGCACATAAGAACCTTTGTTTATCAAGAACCTACAGCCTGAAATCATACATTTTGTACCCAATGGATAAGAACTATTTAAGCCTGGTATCATAACTAGGTTCTTAATAAAGGGCTTTATTCATTCATTGGAAAATAAATGCAATCTGTTTGCCAATCAACTTCTTGAAATCCAAAACATTACTTACAAAACTGTGATAGGCAGGGCCTGCAGGGGTAAACTGGGTAAGCTTGGGTTGAAATGAATAGGGCCAATAGTGTAAATAAGTTTGGCTAAGATTTAGATTCACATATTTCCCTTTGTTAAGGACCTACACCTTGATTATTGGATGTGCCTCATTGCATAAGAACCTAAACAGGCTGAGTTCAAAATCTTAGGTTATTATGTGCGGGTTTTTACTGTAAATGAGTAAATGTTGGCAGTATCGATTGTAGCGAAAAACAGCCAACCCATTTAACCAGAGCCGGAAAAACGGGAGTGCAGGGTACTGAGCAACACATTACAGCCCTGAAGAAGTCCTGCATGGCAGGACGAAATATTGGCATGAAATTTATTCAACCATTTGCTGTTGTTTGTGTTGTATTGCGGTGTTTTTGCCTTTAAACTTACTGAGCATAGGTTTCAAATTTTTAAATAAATGCAAAAGGTGAGTGTAAAATTTTATGACCTATTTCTTCCTAATCGAAAGGCTTGAAAGCAACTTTAGCTACTTGGCAATAATTCTACTGCTGGACTTTCCAGAAATCTTGAAAATTTTTTCGAAATTACAATGTATTCAATTATTCAACTCATTTGACGACGTGACGTCATCATTTTTCTGAATCGTTAACCAGAAGAGTGACACATTTTTGCTTGATACTATACTATCCAGAATATAGTATTTAGTAGTTTGGTGTATACTATTCAATATGCATTTTATAGAAAACAAGTTTACTTTTGAGCTCATTTCATTCTTTTTCTTAAGAGACAACACATTTGAGACCAAACAGATAAATGTCAACAGACAATTAAACAACGAAAAATACCTTATCCATGATGAGCTGATCTTTGGGACTTTGAGATTTCATATTTAACTGAAGAAGAAAAAGAGAATTATGCTAAGCGGAGAAATATTCGCAAAGCATAGAAGGTTGAAAAAGGATCAAAATGCAACATCTTGAAAACCATGCTGAATTTGCCGAAATATCCGAGTGGTTGTGATATATAAAGTTTTAAAACGGTCTTAGAAAAAAGAAAAATTGTTTTTACATCTCAAGAGAGGACAAAATTAACTTAAAATTGCATTTAAAAATAATATGCTCTTCCTGCTATCAGAAACATTTCAATCTGTCCAAGTCTGCATTGATAATCAAATGAAACTGAAACTGTTTCGCATTACAGGTAAAAACAATTTTTCAAATTGCTCAAAATCCTATTCTTGGCACACCGGTACGCCGTTGAAAAGAGAAGGTTTTACAGATCAATCTTTTTCCTTACCGTATCATTTGCCATAGCTTCTAAGAAAGCAAGAATATGTAAAAATAAGGACGTTCCAGAGACCGATACGATGGTGTCTTCTGGCGGAGCTGTATATTTGTCCTGCAATAAAATCAATTATTTTATTTGCTGCAAGGCTGCTTGATAAATGATGCCGAAATTTCATCAGTTTCGTAAACAACTTTTCAATACTCTTTAATCAAAAATCCCTCAAAACATTACGACCAACAGCTACACAATTACTTTCAGATCCCTTTGGAGAATTAAGACAAGACCTTTGAAACACAATATGATTGACTCATGAAATGCCACGCTCTGCAATGCAAATGTACACTGAAAGAAATCTGTCACGCTCTGCAATGCAAATGTACACACGAGCAATTCAAAACAGAGCAAAGTTTCAGAGTTAAAAAATAAATACAACTGTTATCACAAAAAGGGTTTTTTGTACATTTGACAGAGACTACCGGGTGCGCCAAAACAAACTATGCACTTTTGACAGGCCACGATAAATCGTACACTCGACCGATTTTGAAGATATATGACTTAATCTTTAGCTGAAAGCCTGATTAAATACTGGGATTTTTTGCAAATTTTTTCGTTGTCTGTTTTTAGAGCTAGAAGCGAGTTTCTTAAAATTTTAGTTTTCGAAAACACTGAAAACGATAAAAAAACATCGATCAAGTTTTCGAAAGAATGGACATGAATGGACAAAAGAGAGAACTTGTTCGTGGAGATTTGGGATTTAGAAATCGATTAGTTGTAATCTGCTGCACGAGAGTTCGTAATAAATCTCCAAATCACCCTGAAAAAGTTTCATTCATGTTGAGTCTTTTAAAATTTGATCGACGTTTTTGATCGTTTTCAATGTTTTCGAAAATGAACATTTTAAGAAACTCGCTTCTTGCTGTAAAAATTGAAAACGGAAAAATTTGTAAAAAGTTCTAGAATCTAATTCAGGCTTTCTGCTAAAGATTAAGTCATAAATCTTCAAAATCGGTCAACATTACGATTTATTGTGGCCTGCCAAACGTACATAGTTTATTTTGGCGCACCCGGTAGCATGAAACATTTTACAGTTCAAAAACATTACATCTTTGCTTCAAATTTTTCACGCTTATCTTCAAAGAAAAACAAAGGAAATATTGAATGAAACCAAACCATGCGTTGAAGAAAAAGAATTCCAAACTAAGCAGTGGAAGTAAATAAAGAGGCGCACAAATGAATTTTTACCAACTTACAAGTAGCATTTTGTATGCCAAATGATCTGAGCTCATCAAATAACCAAATAAATTCACACACATAATTCCAAGTCTTTCAGCATTTTCTTGTCTTGTTTTCAAAAATTTGACAACCACATACTGCAAAGATAAGCTTCATGTAAAGATTCAGCGACAGCAATGAAATACGTTAAACACAACGAAAATTATCCGCAAAAGCGTCAGCCTAAAGAGACAATATTCTAAAAAGCTTCAACAGGATGACTGTTACTGTAAATATTTCGTTGTCCATCGGCAGCTTCAGAGGGGGGAATTCAAACTTCAAAAGGCAAGTCATTCACAAAGATTATAGAATATGAGACCATGTTCACACTGTACTAACAGGGGCAGATTTTGTAAGACGATAGCATGAGTTGCTTTTGATTGACACGGCAATTCGAAGCGATTAGCGATCGCAGACAAAGAAAATTCTCTCAACCAGTAATTCAAAACAAACAAAGCCGCAAAAGTTTCTCCAAAACTAGCAGGGCAAACTCTCTCCTTGTGCAAGCGAAAGGTGGTTTTTAAGAGAAGTTACGTGCTTATAACGAAAGAAGAAGGGTAAATCTAAAGTTCTGTCTGGCGGATTTTGTTTATTTGATTCAGGAGCTGTTTTCTGATCGTTTCACTCATTTTTATATGAAAGGTTTGATCAAGTGGTGTTAGAGCTTCTATCACTATTGTGGAAAATTTGAAAATTCTACAAAATGTATGAAAATAATATTTGATTGAGATTCTTTTGTAGAATAGCAACAGGAAAACCAGATTAAATGTTAATTTTTGTAATCAAAAACATACCCGCTAGAACAAACCCANTAACGAAAGAAGAAGGGTAAATCTAACGTTCTGTCCGGTGGATTTATTTATTTGATTCAGAAGGCGAGCAGAAGGCATTGTAGCGATCACAGACAAAGGAAATTCTCTCAGCCAGTAATTCAAAACAAGCAAAGCCGCAAAAGTTTCCCTGCAACCCAGGTAGCTAGCGCACTCATTGTGCATTCCAGAAATTGTTTTTAAGAGGAAACATGAGCATATATCGAAAGAAGAAGGATATATCTACTCATCTACCTCATGCATCTAATTTGTTTGGTTCAGAAGCTGAGAAGTAAATGTTTTAATTACACCCAAAAATACGAGGATTGAATCTCCTCCGAATCGGCTTCTGAACCAAATGAATTAAATGCCAAAGGCAGATGTCTAGATATATCCTTCTTCTTTCGATCTATGCTCATTTGCTCTTAAAAACAATCTCAGGAATGCAAAACGAGCGCGCTAGTTACCTGGGTTCCAGAGAAACATTTGCAACTTTGTTTGTTTTGAATTACTGGCTGAGAGAATTTCCTTTGTCTACGATCGCTAATCGCTTTGAATTGCGGTGTCAATCAAAAGCAACTCATGCTGTTGTCTTACAAAATCTGTCCTTGCTACAGATACAATGTCAAGAAGTCTGAACCTCTCACGTGTAAAAACTGTTTCACTTAGCCATCAACTGATATCTTTGACGACGTAAAGTGAAATGCTTTATTTATATCGCAGCCTTGTTTACTGATCATGCAATAAGAAAATGCATGGCCAGTGATTGAGATTGCTTTTAGCAGATAAAAATTATCCATGATTATCAACACTTTATAAATGATTGAAAAAATATACACTTACTCGTCCTGATTTCAACCTGTCAATCTGCACATCAGTGTCGTCCCTAAAATTAAATATGAAATCAAACTAACATGAAACTCAGCTTCCTGGTCACACAGACCAACCTGTCTCTATCCCAAATCTGGGCGATGTTTCGTATAGGGCTCAAATCTTTCAAATCTTTAAAAAGGTCGGTGTAAAATTATATTATATTTTCCTTTGAATTGAATGGCTTGAAAGCAACTTATGGTACTTTGCTGTAAATCTGCCGTGGAAATTTTTTGATATCTTGATTTGTTTCAAAATGGCAGCATTTTGATTATTTTTGAAAAATTCATGGAAAATTTTGAAAAAATTTAAATCATCGTAAATCCTGAACTAATAGAGGAAACATTACATAACCTTCAAGAAAGCCATAGTTTATGAAGGTCTACAATATGGTGGCAAGCAGAAATCTGTAGCTTTTCTAGTTTAGGATTTAGAAATTTGATGACATCATAGCCTCAAAATTTAATAAATGCCACCATATTGAAACTAATCAAGATATCAATAAATTGCCACGGCAGATTTACAGCAAAAAATGCTAAGTTCCTTCCAAGCTATTTATTTCAAAGAAAACTGCAATAGAATTTTACACTGATTTTTTTAAAAGATTTGAGCCCTATGTTATTGTTAACGAAAGAAATACTGCGAGCGCCAGATTGTCGCTGTGCCTAAAATAGCCAGAGACCATTGCCAATGTTTTCATATGAGTTATTTGATAAGATAATGAACTGAACCAAGGAAAGATGCAAACATTTAGCATCCTTCTCCAGACTTCGGATCTCGCTCAAACGAATAAAAGATTATCACAAAACCTTTGAAAACATTGCAGACATGATTTACAATTCTGACATAAGTGTAGCAAGGCGATGGATATAGTTGCGTTGTCCATGAGAAGGCGGGCATCTAGCGGTTAGAACAACGGATGAAAATGGGTCAAATCAGATTAATACCGCATTCACACTGAAACAGCTAAACCAGCTTTATCTAAACCAAGTTAAATTTCAACCCCAATCAAATGCATTGGATATGTTGGATTGACCAATTAGAAGGTCCCATTCGATAACCTGGTTAAGTTTACGCTGGCTTAACTTGCAGTGTGAATAGGGTATAAATAAAGAACACAAACTCATTTGAAAGCGAAAAGCAAAACTTACCATTCTTTATCGAAACTGAAATATGCGACAGGGTCCTCATCTTTTGGTTCATAACCAGATTTGATTCTGAAGACAAAAAACGTAAATGTGAAAGTATAAATCTAAGTATCCAGAAAAGAAATCTGGAAAAATTTAAAGGCATATCTAATTGAATGCATATTACACTGAATTTAAATTCTTCAAAATTTCTAAATGTTATCATGTACGAGCAACATAATTATCGTGTCAATTCCCTAACTGTTTTNGAAACTGAAATATGCGACAGGGTCCTCATCTTTTGGTTCATAACCAGATTTGATTCTGAAGACAAAAAACGTAAATGTGAAAGTATAAATCTAAGTATCCAGAAAAGAAATCTGGAAAAATTTAAAGGCATATCTAATTGAATGCATATTACACTGAATTTAAATTCTTCAAAATTTCTAAATGTTATCATGTACGAGCAACATAATTATCGTGTCAATTCCCTAACTGTTTTGCTATTTTCCAAGAGGCCATCCAAAGATGGTCCTACCTAGAATATTCTTGAATTAATCTCCATTGCGGTTTGTGAAAGGTTTTGACAAAGTTAGTAAGGGTAAAGCACTTCATAGAAAAGATGCCTTTGTTTTGATTTCAGATAATATCAACGAACAAATTAATGAAGGGTTTTGCAAAAGTAATTTGTATCATCGAAAGGCCAACACCCGACATCCGATGTGACACAGGCACCCTTGAATAATCTTTACTTTTTACTATTTACGAGAATTTTGATAAAAGGTAGGAAGCCATACGTACTTTCCAACGAGTTCCATGTAATCATGACTTGACCAATTATCATATTCCTTCAGTTTCTCAAACTTGTCCTCGTCTTGGTTTGATTCGTCACTTTTCTTGCTCTTGTCTTTTCTAAAATAATAATAACAGATTAATTCTGATTATTCCTTCAAAATCAAAAGGTTCAGTGGGATAACACTGTGCTCAAGCTTATTCCTCTTGTTAAAACATAATCAACCAGTCTTGACTGGCGGATTAAAAGCAACCTGAGTCGTCTTAACAGCAACGATTTTAACTTTTGTCAGTTTTTTTTCAAGTTGGCCAGAAGGGAACTTTGCATAGCAACAACAAATTCCAAATTGTTTTCATGAGGATGAAATAAAGATGCCAATCATGCTTGTATTTTACCAGTTACTCATTCGACATATCCAGTGTAATTAAATAAGGTAGGCCAATGGCCAAAGCTTATATGACTCAAACCATTTGAAGGTGTTGTGGCACAGTAGTGTAATGCTCTGACTTTGCAGCCAGAACAGTCAGGCGGCCAGGGTTCAATACCCGCTAGAGCCCCACCACTTGAGCGCCATGACAAGGGGTCGCAGACTCGATTAGGCCTTCCCTACTGCTGTGATCCCAGAGCTTGGCGCTAAAGAAATCCAACTTCAATTAATATTCTAGAGTTTTCCAAAACGTTTCGACTCAGCCATGACTCACTATCAACCAATGAAACTAGGAGTAAACAAGCCATTCATAATCAACTTGGTATTATCAAGATAGATGGAAAACACTCCTTAATCATGTATTTTAATTGTCTAGGGGGTTATTTTCAATATCAAAGAAAGCTATAGTTATCAAAAGAATAGTTATCAAAGAAAGCCTCCTTTGCTTACATATCCAAAGAATCAAGGACAAAAATCAGTCCCTCTTCTGCACCGATCGCACCTCTTGACACCTGAAAAAATAAAATTCGATGTTTAAATAAACTTTCATTGCAGAGATCACAGCGTTATAAGTCACGTGACTTGGTAGGGCAAATAGCAAAAATCTGTGACAAAACGAAGCAAACTTCCAAACATTTTTCCTTTGAATCCAATGAAAGTCAGTGGAATCACACTCAATCATAATCAATCATACTCAATCAATACTTAATACTCAATACTCAAGAATAATCAAATAATCAAATAATCAAATAATCAAATTATCAAATTATCAAATAATCAATCATACACAATAGACCATTTTGACATTGAGAAAAAGGGTCTGGGGAGAGCAATATTTTTGTGGTAAATGGCGGACACAATTCTGGTAAATGACTACCACAGGGCTTTACGAACGATAAATTGAACTCTACAAATCTATTAGCTTCAAATTCACAGTGCAAAATAAGGAAACACATTGCCCAAAATGTTTCTGAAAAGCTGTCCTATGA
The DNA here is from genome assembly GCA_004194395.1 of Aurelia aurita complex sp. Pacific. Classification (NCBI taxonomy): domain Eukaryota; kingdom Metazoa; phylum Cnidaria; class Scyphozoa; order Semaeostomeae; family Ulmaridae; genus Aurelia; species Aurelia aurita complex sp. Pacific. The sequence continues at coordinate 55,460 of REGL01000435.1, read as the reverse complement.
CCCATCAGCCTCATAACAGAAGGGAGACTCTCTCTCCAAGCCATGGTTTCAAAATGGTCTATTACACTCAATCATACGAAATTCATTCTCAATCAGTGGTGCAAAAGTATGCTTTCTTTTCTTCCGTCAAAAAGCAATCATGCAACTGACGAGACAGAAATTGATAGAAAACAAACGAATACCTTGACGAATGCTCTTGTCAGCGTCAAAAGAAACCCTGATTTCGATGAAAATGCTATGTTTACTTTCTGCTTTCCATTGCTTGAGAGGTATGCTAGAAATATCCAAAAGACGGAATATATGAATAGTGATCATTTAAAGGTCTGGGAAATTTCACAGAGAAAATAGACTCTGAAGTAGTGTTCTGGTAGCAAACGTTATCATGGATAACTGTTGAACCTAGCTGGTAAGATTTTTTGAAAGAGAATAATTCGTTCTGAAGAGCATTTAGCCTTCAAAAGGAAAGTGGTCTTGAAGATAGAACATTATTGAAATCAGTTCCCTGAAAAGATGCCCTTCTTACCTTCCCCGTTGAGTGCATCAGTTAAAACATTTGATGGGCCACTTGATTGTTCTTTAAATCCACCATCGCACCCTGCAATTGTCACATCCATCACGGTACCTAGAAATAGTAAGATTGAAAATATTCTATCACAGTCGCAGATCATTGTCTTGAGTTAATGGATCCTTCTATAATCAGCATAGGTTCCAAATTTTTAAATCGGCATAAAAAGGTTGCTGTCAAATTCTATAACCTATTTCTTCTAGTTAAGTGGCTTGAAAGAAACTTTAGCCACTCACCTATAATTCTACCGTTGGACTTTTCAGAAATTTAGAATTTTTTCGAAATTACACCGTATTTCGTATTCTAACTCATTTGAGGATGTGACGTCATCAAATTGCTAAATCATAAACCAGAAGAATGATAGACTTTTGCTTGATATCATATTGTAGACATTCGTAAACTATGGTTTTCTTGAAAATCATTTCATGTTGCGTCAAACAGTTCAGAAACTACGATGGTTTTCGGTTTTTTTGAAAATTTTTCTTTAATTCTTGAAAAAGAAGAAACACACTTTAAATCTGAAAATAGTTAAAATTTCAAAAAAGGTCTAACGACATAATTATAGCAAAATAGCTGACGTTCCTTTAAAGTCATTCAGTTCAAAGAATTGAATTGTCAAGGAATTTTACACCAGCCTTTCTAAAGATTTGGAGCCTGTGCTTATTTGACCCATATCACTGTGCAATCCCATTTTAACTGTACTGCAGCCAACGCTTGTGACAAAATTATAAAATCAACTGATGTTTGCGAAGTGCACATTACGCAGAATTTTTAAGGAAAAAGCAAGATTATCCAGCCATATGCCCAAGATTGGTACGAATGGTTCTAAATAGCCTACAAATAAGTTTCAAGATGGAATATATTTGTATCTATTCCTTCATCTGGGCATGGGCCTATATTGTGCAAACGAAAATTTGGCCAGCCTCATTCTACTACAGTAAATCCCCGCAAATAAGAACCTACTTTTTTGGCCGCTAGGCTGAAATAGGTTCTTAGTTTAAAGTTACTAAAACTAATGTAAAGGCATAACGGTTCTTATTTGAAGAGTGACTTGCGTAGGCCGTTTTAGAACCTCAACCACAGATGTTCGGCCCCACTATTTGATTTGGCAAACTTATACTGTACCTAATAACCAGTTCTAAGCTTACAAACAGAATGGGAAGAGATTCAAACTTTAACAACCCACTGAGAAAAAAATCAACTTAATAATGACAATCCAAAATCAACTTTGCTGCCCCTACAATAAGAACATATTTTTCATCAAACTGAAATAGGTTCTTAATGACAAGGTGCATAAGTTAGGAAAAACAGCCTCTAGGTTCTTATTTCTGTAGGTTCTTATATGCGGGGATTTACTGTAGTTGTAACAAATGACAAATTGAAAGTTTATAAGTTGTCTTATGATTGAAAATCTGAGTAACAAAAATTATTGTCTCATTCTCGTTAATAATTCACTCTGCCAATACAGCATTGAGCACTGTTTTGACCAGTCAAGACATTTGCAACATTTGTTTTAAGTGGTTGAAATAAAGCAAAGCTCACCATGTTTCCTCACAGATTTATCTCTAACATCTGCAAGGCTTTTCAGCAAAGTAGCAGCGCTATACTCATCATCCAGTCGTTCTACAAAAGAGATTGTCTCAAGTTAAGTTAAAGGTGTATCTGGCTTAGGAAGCAGTGGGACAGATTGTCTTTTCCTGTTAGAAGTAAACAGAAATTCGTTTTGTTTTTACAGAGTGCGATATATTTTCCAAAGCAACGTTCAAGCTTCGGTAGCTTTGCAGCGTCATCCTAAGAAGGGTAAAATTACGTAATTTTGCAAAAGTAAAAGAAACTTGGAAGATAACTTCGAAGCAAGCTCCAGGCTCTATTTCACCCTGGGGAGAAAAACCCATGTAAAAATTCTCTGAGATACGAAACAATATACACCATCAACTTTCGGCACAAAGCTACCTTTGCTACAAGCAATTTAAAAAGAAAAGCAGTCAAAACCAGAAGAAAACGTGGCAAAATGGTTTTAACGATATGAATGTGGGTGCCATAATTGCCTAAAGTTGTTCCCAACAGACTGGGGGCGTCTTGCATATAGTGCTGTCCGGTATCAACAACCAGTCATTTGCGCACTTCGCTACCGGATCGAGATAGTTTTCAGGAAATAAACAAAAAAGCACAGGTAAAGCAGCAGCACAATCCACACATCATGATTGCACAGTACAGCTTGGAATCAGTAAAAATGGTGCTGCACTATGAGCATTGGTAAGTTCTCGCAATCAATGAGGATTGCACTGAGCAATAATCTGATTTGTCAATGCAATCAGCACTGGCTCCGAGACTTTACCAATGATCATGCGATTGCGTCAAGCGTGATAGGCACCGGTTGCACCGCTGTGTTACCTGTGAAGAAAAAGAGGTAAGATTACCATGTAATATTTTGAGCACATTGATAATACTGCCAATGCTTCCTCTTGCAAGTGCAAACTCAAGTAGCATGCAGAGATCATTGGGGTCAGTCTTGCCAGCCATGCTGTAGAAAATGATACAGATATCTTAACAGTTCAAAGGCTTGACTTGTCTATGACAATCACTAGAAAGGCGCAAATGACGGATACGTAAAGGCATGTTCAGCTAAAACCTATCCTGGTTTAAATTTGCTAACAAGTATCATCGGCTCTGTTCAACGATGCTCATAACCCAGTCTATTTCGTCATGCCTTAACCTAATCTGACTTCTAAAGGCAGTTCAGTTTAAGCCTACCAGTGTCCAGTTTAATATTTCCTGGTTTAATATACCCTACCTTTTAAAGATATCAAGCTAAACTTTAGCTGTCAAGTTCAATCTATCCTGCTTTAGTGTATGAAACTTTGTAAAAGCGGTTTAGTTTAACCTTTGATAGTAACGCGTATAATAGTTTCTGGTTAAATATAAACTATCTTCTAACAAAGTTCAATCTTCTAACAAAGTCTAAGTTTTTAGAAACAAACCTTAGCCGATTTTGTCTATGGAGCACGGCGAATAATGACTGACACAGAGACAGAAATGATTTTTGCCAATGCAAAAAAGTTAGATAAATCCAACTTTATAGGGACAAATCGACCCAGATCATCGCCTAATTCAGCTCAGATTTCCAGATATTTGGCAGAAAGTAAAGGTGATAAACATTTGATTCAAACTATACATACGCTACGATATTGTGTAGAAATGCCTCCATCTGCTCCATGACATTGTTACTCAAGAATCCAGGCTTATCTGAAGACATTGAAGACAAGGCAAGTGGTTGAATATGCATAAGTGCCATCCTCGTGTGGTTGATGATTGAGTCTCTGAGACCAGG
>REGL01000435.1:4954-23732 GCA_004194395.1 Aurelia aurita complex sp. Pacific | reverse complement strand
CTCTCTCAATAGGTAAACTAATCGAGGAGAGAGCCCCCCACCCCCCCCCTAGCTTCATAAGAACGTCCTTTGCAAACAGCATTCAAACACTAATAATCTTTGCAAAGGAGGAATTTTTGTGATCTTACAAATAATCCTAATTGTGTAAGAAGCAGATTTTTACGAGACTTTATTACCTGACTGACGTTTCAAAAATGAGGCAATACAAGAATCCCGCCAATCCCATTGGCCAATCGCACCTTTCCCGCGGTTTTCCTGTAGCCTTGCATAATACGATACAAGGACACGTTTTTGTCACCATAGCAAATGATTTAGGCCAAAATTTACAATAAACTCAAGCGACATAACAGTAACAAAATGCTTTTGACTAATGATATGAGTCAAAATTAGAAGCTATCAGGTAATAAAACTCATACTAACCGGTTTTGTAGTTGCACAGGAAAATAAAAAGCCCTCGGTCTCATTGCACAGACCTCGCAAGCTCGGGTCTGTACTCTAAGACCTCGGGCTTTATATTTTCCTGTACAACACAAAATCGGTCAGTATGCGCATAGTCTTGGATCTGAAATCCCACACATGAAATTCATATTCAAATCTTCAACGTGATAACATTGCAAGAACATACCGGAGTTTCATAAACACTAAGGCTGCTGCCGCTAATTCTTGCAAAATATTGTCCTGCATGGCTCCATCTGGAAAAGGAATACGGATTCATGAGCATTGTATGGTGGTATTGGTTGCAACAGTTTGCAATGCAATACACCTGGCAGACTTCTATGAGACGAAAATAGTAAGACATAGTGGGAATTTCATACTCACTTAAAAACAGGCCATTGAGCAGAATCTCCTGGAGCAAACGCCCTCCTTTTGGTACCAGTCCATATGTCCCAAAATACAATAGACTGTGAAATAAAATTTGAAGAAATACTCAAACGTTGGAATGGACATAAAGTAATGTAATGACCTAACTACGAGCACAGAGAGTTTTCACAAATATGGATATGATTGAAACATCAAAATATAACAGCCTGGAAATAGCTCAAGTTTCAGAGCTTGCCTAAATGTATGTAAGATCTATTGCGAATTATGCAGCAATTGGAATCAATTGTAGATTAATTTCGCCTTCGTAGTGAAAATCAAATTCACTGAAAATTGGACGTTCTGAAGGCGAATTCCAGTCAGTGGAATTTTCCGAGCGGATGGAAATTCTTTTGTTTACAAGAGAAAATGTCGCTCTGCAATCAACAACCTAACTAAAGATGAAACGAAAAAAAATCGAACATTTTTCGAGTTGTTTTGGAGATAAATCCACTTTTCTGAAATTAGCAGAAAGATTTGAACAAGGATTTGTGAAACCAGGGTTGACGGAACCATTGCGATTTATACATCTTTCGATTGCCCAGATTATACAGAACAACAACCTTTTTACCGCTTTTCGATAGGCCGAATAATATTGGAGAAATTAACTGTTTTCTGAGGAGAGTGGTTTTGAGAAACGGCATTTTGCTGTGCACTAGAGCGGAAAGCAGAGTTACCTTAAAGGCCAGTTTCCAGTCAGTGGAATTTTCCGAGCGGATGGAAATTCTTTTGTTTACAAGAGAAAATGTCGCTCTGCAATTGAATAGAAATTTAGGGTTGAATGATTTTTTATTGTGTAAAATTCCGCCCGCGCGGAAAATTCCACTGACTGGAAATTGGCCTTAAAGTAATAGACCTTTTAGCTATTCAACAAAAGTGCCTGGATAAAGCGTTATTTTTATACATTCTTATACGGGAAGCGTTCGGGCTTCTACCACTATCATACCGGGTGTCCCAAAATGATGTATTATTGTTTGATTGCTTACATGTCCATAACAAATGCACCGATTTTCAAAAAACTTTGGTTTATTTAATTGCCTAAAGGCTAAATTGTATTTTGAGATGTTGGTTGTGGTCTTACCACGGCGTTTTTATGTCGAGAAGAAGATCGATAAACCTGCTCAAATTCAAGCCTTAGATGGCATGAGAAAGAAACGGCCTATTTTTCCAGTCAATATTTTTTTGTGATACAAAAGGCTGAACTCGTATTCGTATTTCTAAACTCAGTATTAACTGAAATCGTATTCTCTGAACGACATACATTTTCTGAACAACATATAAGTTCAGCCTTTTGCATCACATCTAAAATAGTCGCCTGGGAAAGAAGGTCGTTTCCTATTCATGCCATCTAAGGCTTGAATTTGAGCAGGTATATCGATCTTCTTTTCGACATGAAGAAATCGGCGTAACCACAATCAACTTCCTCAAATACAATTTAGCCTTTCAGCAATCGGATAAAACAAAGTTTTTGAAAATCTTTTCATTGATTATGGACATATGAGCAATCAAACGATAATACATCATTTTGGGACACCCGATACATATTCGAAAATTCTTCAAAATGCATCAAAACATCGTTCGATTCAGATTATTTCTTAGAATAGCTAAAAGGTATATTGACGATTTTGATTGAAACAGAAGAAAGGTTTTCACGCAAAGAAGACATTGCTACCTGCTACCTTAAGCATGGTTCGGTAAACAGGCCGTTTACACATAAGTGCACCGTGAAGCAAAACAAGTGGAAACTTGCCATTTGTCTCTCATTTAATGAGCAACCGCAACAAAAAGAAATGTTTGAGGGCCGACTGGCTAGAAGAAGTGTTTAATGCTTCTAATTGCTAATAGATCCCTCTTTCGTTATAGCATCCTTAGATTTACTTGTAACTCAATTACGTTCGAGTTCAAATATGAGCAGTAAGAATGCAATAAAATGCGGACAAGCGAAATTATTCAAAGCTTGTTCCTGCTGAGGCTAGCATATGTTTCAAATCTTTAAAAAGGCTAGTGTAAAACTGAGTGACCTATTTCTTTGAACTGAATGACTTCAAAGAAACTTTAGCAAATTCTCTATAATTCTACCGTTGGAATTTTCTGAAATCTTCCATATTTTCAGAATTCAAGAACTCAAGAAAATTTTCAAAAAAAACTTAGAACCATCGTAATTTCTAAACAGTTTGACGTAACAAGAAATAATTTCGAAGAAAACCATAGTTCATAAATGCCTACAATATGGTCTCAAGCAAAAGTCTGTCACTCATCTGGTTTATGATTTAGAAATTTGATGACGTCACATCCTCAAATGAGTTGAAATGTAAGATACGCTGTAATTTCCAAAAACATTCAAAATTTCTGAAAAATCCAACGGTAGATTTATAGATAAGTATCTAAAGTTTCTTTCAAGCCATTCGATCAGAAGAAATAGGTCATTGAATTTTACACCCACCTTTTTACGCCGAGATAAAGATTTGGAACCTATGCTGCTGAGGCTGAGTTCTCATTAGCCTGCATTGCAGGAAATAATGAGAGAGAAAAAAACATCTGCTTTTATATCGCGTTCCTGGTAGCCTACTGTGATGTTTTGAATTATGTAATACCTCACCAGAAGGTTCGTAGGCAGGCCTTAAAATGGAAATATTTGTTAGAAAGCACATCTTCATTACAAACTTAAATGTGAAAACCGCAACAAACCTTATTAAGAGAGAAAATAACAAACCCAAAATAAATTGAGGATTCATTCAAATGTTAGCAAATTGTCAATAAATTCATAAACACCTTAAATATGCAACTCTTGGTCAAGACAACAACAGATTCTTAAGTGTTGGAAGATTCAGCTGTAACACGCCAATCAAAACGACTTAAAATGACAAATTTATCCTCGATATGTTGTCCGTTCCAAAAGTCAGCGGAGTGGACATTCGTATTTTCTTTTTGAAAATTAAGTTTAGTTATGGAACCATTTGCTTAATATTTTTGTCTGACACTGGTTTCCAACGCCCGCCAGTGACTTTTCTTTGTCACTAACTTTGCCTGACATCTAATGTGAAACAGACATGAGTATCTAATCATTTTTAGTAATCAGCAATTATGTGTTTTGTATGTAATTTGTTGTTGTTGTTGTCCTTTTTGGTTTTGCAAACTGTCTTTTTTATCATTATGTAATTGCCATGGGGTATTCTTAGTCCTTTGCTCCCTGCAGTATCCTTTAAATGCAGTATTGTAACGTAGGTTGTAAGTAGTGTAATCCGTAATATGTATTGTAAAATTTCCAAAGGAACACAAAAAAGATCATCAAAACTTACCAATGGGTCAGCGGGATCAAACTGAGGTGAATATGTAATGACATATCTAAAAATAAGATATCAAAGCCAATTATAATTTATAAGGCAAAGGTTTATTCAAGGAAGACCATGAGCTTTAGAAAACGTGACTTGATGTATCTGCAGCAGCTTTCTTCCTCCTCGTGTCCCTATGCCCAATATCTTTGTATCCATAGGCCTAGACTTGTGATCTTCGTCCTAGATATTGGTAATATTAACCACTACCTCCCTACAGCTCAGACTAGAAATCATGATACCACAGCTCAAAAACAGGGCTTTATACGCTCTGTCTTGTACACCGACAGCAGTTAGGCTGTTGAGCGTTTGACTAATAAATTGAAAGTTCTAAGTTTTAGATTTCTTCAACCCTTCTTCTACCCCATTCGATTGCTGGTTCGACTGATTGAAGACCTGGTTTATGAGTTGAAATATTATGGGTCCTAGTTTGAGTGGTAGGGAGCATGTGGTAGAGGTAGTGGTAGAGGTATCTAGGACGAAAAAAATAAGTATGGTGCCAAGTATCCTTATGCCCTGTAAACGTCAACAACAACCTTCATGGGTTCAACCGTCATGGGTTGGCGAGGATGGCTCAGTGGTAGCACGACTGACTACCAATCTGAAGGTTGATGGTTCGAGTCCTCGCCCTGCCGAACCTGCTACAAAATGTAAGGAGAGTCGCTAACTCTCTGTAATTCCAGGCTAAAGGAATCATGAGGTGTGGTCACATCGAGAGGAATGACCAGGACGCTGCTTCGATAAGCTCAGCTTCTCAGCGTCCAAAAACTACCTTCAGTTGCTAAAAAAAATGTCTAAAAAATGGGTTCAACCAGGGCTCAGCAACCTTCATGTATCCACATGGAAAGATTTACTGCTGCAAAGAATAACAACAACCATTTCTCTAAAGCCAATCGGCAGACCTTTCAATGCTTATTTCAGTTTCCCAAATGAGATATTGAAACAGCTGCTGTCACATTTCTTAGTTTTCGGCCATGTGTTTTGCATATGTCATGAACTGTGCAAATAATTTCAACAATCAAAATGAAACTCAAAATGAAATTTGTGTTGAGTTTTATCCCTACTGAAATGCCTCATCTGATGTGGTTATATTGACTGTCTTTCAACGCTTGGGGGGATGGGCGACTGGCTACTCATCAGTTTCCCACTACTGAGGTGATTTTTTGATGGAATCAGAAATAGATAGACATTGACATACATTTTCAAAAGGAAACCTTTCCACAGGAAGCCCATATTACAGAGAAAGAGAATTTTCTTCTCTCTCGTTCTTCCGTTTTTACTTTTGACTCCCTTGTTTCCTTGTGCTCTCCCAAAAATGTTTATTTCACAAATAACAAATTGAAAAGGCGTAAGAAAACAACACACGATATTGTGACAAAAGGGGAATCTTTATTTAATAAAATATTTTTTGAAACATTTTTTGAATTAACTGAAATATGGGCTTCCTGTGAAAACGTTTCCTACAGAAACTTCAGACAAAAAACTTTCGGAAATTTTCTGAAAAATGGGAGACAATATCCTTTTTGCAGCTTACAGAATTAGATATATACTGACATACACTTGTTTCGAAAGGAAATGATTCCTCAGAAGCTTCGGAAAAAAGATTTTGGACATTTTCTGAAAAATCGGAAAAAAGGCCTTTTTTGCAGCTTACAGAAGCAAAAGTTTCATACAAAAACTTGGGACAAAATACATTCGGAAATTTTCTGAAAAATCGGAGACAATATCCTTGTTTGCAGCTTATCGATAAGATTTCTCTCTTGAAATGGAGTTTAATTGCATATAATTAACCTAATCTTAACCAAACATAGGCACTGGATGCTTCAAATATGGAATGACCAAAAAAGTGCACTGACGAGGGCTTTCATGCATAAATAGCAATCAAAAGAAATCAGTATTCCTGTGATTCAATGATTGTTTGGTAGCTAAATGGCTCAGGCTACATCCCTATAACCTTGCTGTTTTTATCGACACAGAAATTTTGCAAAAATAAGGATTTAGTGACACAAGGCAGATCTAAAAACGCTGAAATCCACACAAAAACTGTGGGATACATTTTATTGGAGCCGGACAGTGATGAATACGCTTAGTAGCTTGGGAATAGCAATCTGGGATCTAAATTCCCAGTCCGGACAAAGTATTCTCAGTTACAAAAACAAACGCTCCTTTTTCTGACATAAGTAAAATTTATAATATCACAAGGGGATTGTTTGGTTGCACCCAATCTGGGTTACATATTCTTAGGTTGATATGCTCATCCTGTAGTTGTCCTGCAGCTAATTGGAATCAATCTCCTGCTTTCGACGGGTTCTAGAGGTACCTCTATTCACAAAATCCTTATTTTGCCAGTTTGCAATCTCGATAATAAAAGAGTAGAAATTTAACCTACAATCCTGGACATAAGGTGTTGAGAAAAAAGCGACTTTCCCCCACTTTTTAGACCTCACTACAAAAATTCTGTCAAAATATTCATTTTCCCCCTCCTCCCCATCTCAATGTTGATTTTTGTGATGAGGAGTCACTGCAGGTATCAGATATTACAATATCTCCACAAGCAACATTGAATTGGGGGAGCAGGGGGTCACTAAATGGAAAATTTAGCAATCTGCCAAGCATTCTCAACACTTATGGCCAGGATTGTAGCAATTCAACTACCAGACAACATTTGAATTATCAGTTTTGACCGATTACCTGAAGCTGCTTTGCAATGAAGTCCCTATTAAACTGCTTTCTATTATATTCCAATTTTGTTTTTGGGACTTACCTTTCACAAGGAGAGAAATCAATCAACTGGACACCTGAATGGTTAAACCTTTGTAATCTTCTGAAATCTGAGCCTCCCCAAATTGCAATACCTTTTTGATGAAATGTTGCTAAATATGTACCATGTGGGGACCACTGAACATATGTTTCTGTCCAACCCTATGATAAAACCAAAAAACAATTGCACTAACCACAAGAGACATAAAATTCCCCAACCATACCATAGATTTCATTTTTGTTTCACTCTATAAGAAAGTCCATGAATTTTTCAAATAGAGATCTCTGTGACAAATGTTTNTTATGGCCACTTATGGCCAGGATTGTGGCAATTCGACTACCAGATAACATTTGAACTATTAGTTTTGGCCAATTACCTGAAGCTGTTTTACAATGAAGTCCCTAAAAACTGCTTTCTATTGTATTTTAAGTTTGTTTTTGGGACTTACCTTTCACAAGGAGAGAAATCAATCAACTGGACACCTGAATGGTTAAACCTTTGTAATCTTCTGAAATCTGAGCCTCCCCAAATTGCAATACCTTTTTGATGAAATGTTGCTAAATATGTACCATGTGGGGACCACTGAACATATGTTTCTGTCCAACCCTATGATAAAACCAAAAAACAATTGCACTAACCACAAGAGACATAAAATTCCCCAACCATACCATAGACCTCACTTTTGTTTCACTCTATAAGAAAGTCCATGAATTTTTCAAATAGAGATCTCTGTGACAAATGTTTAAACAAGGTATTAGTATTGCTGTCCTAAACTTTAAAGGCTTTGAAAATGCAGAGTTGCTTGGGTACATAACATTTTTACTGATTCTAAAAATAGAAATCAGGATGAAATTTTTATAAACAGAAACTGATGTTTTCCAAAGAATAATTACCAGGACACAAAAATGTAGGAACTGGGGGAAGTGCCCTGCAAGATTCTGCAATCATGACAAAAAGTGCCTGTATTGCTTCAGTAAGTATCCCTTCAGCTTAATGAAAAAGTACCCTTGCAGGGTTGTGCCCCCCCCCCCCAAGTTTAAGATGCATCTGCTTCTGCCCTGGCTAGGACAAGTTGTATTAAATTTGTTCTTCAAAGTCAATTTCCTCAAACCGTCTTGAAAGAAAAGAAAAAATGACTTGTTCCCAACAGCTCACAAATCGATAAATTCTCTAGCAAACAGAGCACATATGTTACACAGTGGCGGGGCAAGGATTTATGGTAAAACTAGTCCAGTTAAGGAAACATTCAGCAAAACCAAAATTGAAAAATAATCAGCTCCAAACTTACAGGACGTAATTTTACAAGATCAGGACCATTTCTTTTATTTGCAAATATTGCGACTTGTTGTCCACCAGCATATATCACTGAGTATTGGTCATTGCAGTCTTTCTCAAGAAGCCATGATCTAAGATTTCCCTGTTTGAAAAGGAAGAAAAGATTCATTAAGCAATGAAAAAGCTCTCTGTTTAAAATATTTACCATAACTTTCATGTTACAAAAAATTAAAATTTACTGGGTGAGTCATAAGTCAAAAGAACTTGGCTATTTTAAGATGATACTGAAAGCTGATCAAATACACCAACTTTTTACATTTCTGCTTTAAACTTAGGTACCAATTTTGGGATTGTTGTCAACATTAGTGTGTTGGAAAACAACTTTATTGTACAGTCCAGTGTGCGTGAGAAAAACAACTTTATTGTACAGTCTGCTCACTCAACCCATGGACAAATTCATATATTGTATTCGTTAACCACCTTGGAAGGAACTAATTCCAAGTGTGTCAATGAAATGGGAACTGATCCCAAACAATCAAAACAATATTGTTTGAGCTAACTTTGACATTAAGGAAACCTTGGAAAATAATGAGAAGACAACTTTATCATACTATGGCCTTCGTTCGCTGTGAATACTGATATGAGACCCATAGAGGGGGCTATTGGCCTGGGGCGAGCACAAGACAGATTTAGTGATAAAATGTGGAGTATACATATTTCAAGGGTTTTTGTATATAGTGAACGATGAAGAAGAGGGACAATTTCTCTATAAAAGCCGCTGTATTTATAAAATTCTTCATTTGCTCTGATGATGGCCTTGTGGTCGAAACTAGTAAGCAGATAACTGAATAAATGAAAAAAGCGCAAAAGATCAACTCGATGCCTGCTCTCTGTAGATTTTGTTGATCTTCTTCATTGTTCACTTTATATTTCAAGGGTTTTTAGATATACCAAATGTTTCCAATTCGATGCACGTAGTGACCAACCTCTAAGGTTTCTTTGATCAATATTTGGGTTTGATGCTTTACCACTGATAAGAACAACTTTACAAACCTGATCCACGTATGGTTGTTTTTCTGGAGGTGACCAATCTTCTGATACAGACTTACATCTAAATGAAATTAATAAAAAACTTTGAAATTACAAGATCATCTTTTGAATAAGTAAAATAGCTGTAAAAACTGGTAAGGTAAGTGAAACAGCCTTTTTTCTTTTTATCTGAAGCAGCATAAATTCCCAGAAGTGCCATATCATAAAACAAAAGAATTATGCATAGATGATGCAAGTTACTTACAGATCAAAATCAGAAAATGCATTAACAGCAAAGACATGCTTCTTGTCAAGTTGATATCCATTTGCAGTCTTTACAGCCTGTGTGGCATCTTTTGGATTGGAGAATTCAAGGAATATGTATCTAAAACATTAAAATGATGAATGAATAAATGAAGTCATTTGGTCCTGAAAGAGGTCATGCATGAAGTGAACCAGTATTTAGAAGCACAGTATTCAGGAGCTCCTGTTAGTGCAAGGAACAAAAAAATTGTGTAAGCCATTGAGTACTTGAAAATCATGCAGAGTAATGCTCACTCAGGGCATCAGATCAGATTAAGAAGAGAAGAAACAAGGATGAAGACAGTGCACTAATAGGAAATAAGTCCATCAAAGAACCCATATCAGCCTAAAATATTAAAGTTCCTTCTGTCTCTATTTTGGATCTTGCAGTGTCAAATGAAAATATCTGGATACATTTTCCACTTATTGACATAATTTCAGAATACACCAAAGGAAGGGCAGCCCATCACATTAAAAACATAGAAAGGAGCTACTGGTTAGCTTTAATTTTCAATACGCCCTCGTTGCATAAACATTAAATGGTGAAAAATGCGAACACACAATTGACAGCCACTACGTCAACTGCCCAGAAGTTTTGACTTCCCTCATGTTTGAGCTGGCGAATGTCAACTTCACATGAAAATTAGAAAGGAATATCTTTCTTACCCCTTGGTAGTACCCTCTTCCTCTGGATAGTACTCTGAAACAATTTTACCAAATTTGTTGAAAATTTTTCTGATGACATTTTTCAACTTTTCAAGTCGGTCTTCACCAACTACTGGTACATTGTCAACAACAACGATAGAATCTAGGCTGTCTGCTTTCTTTGGAGCCTCTTGTAGAATGTCACCAATCAGTTCTAAAAATAAGAATGAATAAATTTAGAAGTAAATAAATGAAACCAACTAGAAAGAGGAACTAGAGACTATTCATAGAGTCCATTATTTTCTTAGAATCTATATGCTGCATGCAAGAGGGAACTTAAAGGCACAAATTTAACACAATCTGGTCACTGTAATTTCAGGATCCTTAAAAATTAAGAATCTTACCAAATGTGAAGAGGAGAATCAGTTAGGTTTTCAATCTAATATTCATATTGTTGATCATCAAAATTACAACTGTAACTAGAAATAATATAGTGCGTGCGTGCGGCATTTTAGGAACTGAAAACAAATTGAACCAACATATGGAAACAAACATTGATAACAGGCCTTTCTCTCTCTGTTGGCATTACAGGATCAAGACTGAAAGCTTTGACAAGAGGCACCATAGCTTCTATGGCCATGGGGTTTTAGTATCAGCAATTCTAAATTATGCACCTGCTTACATCAATTATGTTTCCATTATGAGTAGTATTTTATTTTACATTTCCCCTTTATATTGCATGCCATTCCTGCTTTCTTGAAATTGTGCATTAAAATAATTTCTTGAAATTGTGCACTAAAATTTTTATCCTGGCGCGAGTTAAGACAACCCAAAATTTTTGGACAACCAAACAAAGACACAGTTCTAGACGGGCATGCAGCAGTAGTGCAAATTTTTCAACCTTAAGTTAACCCTAAAGATTGATATAACTGGGTTGAGTAATCCTAAAGCTCCTTTATAAATGAAAATCTTCACAGCTCCAACGATTTATGCCTTGCCTTTCATGCACTATATTGACGCACACAGCGCAGGAAGTTCTTTTTTACTGGGCACAAGAAGAACGATGCCCCCTGAATCTTTATAGTTTCACAGTTCGTCAGTTCTGGTTGTTCATCTGAAGGCTTCTAACGTATCTTTTGCATCAATAACCATAATAAAGCAAAGACCTAACGCCAAAAGTATCGTTACTGTAATCATTTAGGCCGGGTTTGCTCTTTGATCCATTGAATGGGCCTAAGTTAAAAAGAGTTTTCTTCATAAATTTTACTGGTACTTCGACAACTCATACCTTGATCAGAAACATCATCTACAAAGCCTTCAGGATCATCAAACATTGCATCATCGAGTTCTTCACCAACTTGATCTTTAGTCTCTCCGTTTTCTTGAACAGCGCCATTGATTTTGGGTTCACNATAGTTTCACAGTTCGTCAGTTCTCGTTGTTCATCTGAAGACTTCTAACGTATCTTTTGCATCAATAACCATAATAAAGCAAAGAGTTAACGCCAAAAGTATCGTTACTGTAATCATTTAGGCCGGGTTTGCTCTTTGATCCATTGAAAATGGGCCTAAGTTAAAAAGTGCTGCCTTCATAAATTTTACTGGTACTTCAACAACTCATACCTTGATCAGAAACATCATCTACAAAGCCTTCAGGATCATCAAACATTGCATCATCTAGTTCTTCACCAATTTCATCTTTATTTTCTCCATTTTCTTGAACAGCGCCATTGATTTTGGGTTCAATTTCTTCCCCAGTTGCTGTATGAGGGATTTCGTCCGCCATTGCCGTCACCATTTTCTAACACGTGCGCAAAAGAAAAGCTGCGCACACACTCGGGAATTTGAGCACACCACCCTTGTTCCCAGACTTCCAATTTACACGGCCAAACTCAAATAAAAGGACCCTTGCAGAGATTCACGATAATTTCAAAGACATGTTTTGCATATATTATTCTAATCTTCTTGAACATACACGCATGCAAAGGTAAAAACTTACAACGAGCTTAAAAAGAATAACAAAATAAAAGAGCATAATAGCATAACAAATAAAAGAGCAAATAGAAACTATAATTAAATCACTTATTCTCAATTAGATTCTCACTGAGGAGGCTGCCAAAGGGCAGCGAAAATTCTGAGAACAAAGTTATAGAAATATAACAGTATTTTCAATCATGGTAATTCAAAACTCAAAATAGACATGAAGCTACCTAAATACCATTGGTCATATAAGACATGGGATCTCATCAAACCATTTGCTCAAAACACCAATCAATCAGATGCAAAGAACGGGAAATTTTCTCAACACACTAATGCCCAAGGCCTTTCAATCTTATGCTATCATCAGAGCGTGGCTGACTAACACGATAAAGAAATACAGTAAATCCCTGCATATAAGAACCTACTTTTTTGAGACCCAGACTGAAATAGGTTCTTATTTCAAAGGTACTAAGACTAATTTCAAGGTATAAAGGTTCTTATTTGAAAAGTGTCTAGAGTTAGGCCGTTTTAGAATCTTCAGCAAAGATGTTCAGTTCCGTTATTTGTTTTAGGAAAGCTGTTATGTGCCAAATAACCCATTCTAAGCTTACAAACAGTAGGGGACGAGATTCAAACTTTAACAGTCAACTGGGATAAGCATGAACTTGATAACGACAATCCAAAATTAACTTTGCTATCCCTGCAATAAGAACACATTTTTCATTAAACTGAAACAGGTTCTTAATTACAACGTACATAATTTAGGAAAAAGCTTCTAGGTTCCTATTTTCATAGGTTCTTATATGCGGGGATTTACTGTATACTAACATAAGATTGAAAAGCCTTACTGTGCTGAGAAAAGTAAGACAAGTTTCTGCCGTCTTTTGCATGTTAAAGGCAACAACTTCATAATAGGGGTGCAACAAAGAGCATTCCGACCGAAGTATTGATAGGTTGGATAGATACGAGACGATTTATTTTATGACAACCGGTTCTAAGACGGAGAAAAGAAATCTAAACTTTGTTTAGATGTTTAATATAATATATGGAAATAAGTTGCAACACTTTTTCACATTTGTGATTAAAATGTAAGGTTAGAGGCGCCTTTTTAGCCAAAATCGGTTGGCTTTCGATAGCCTGGCCTTTACTGCTAAAATCAGCTATTTTGCAAGTGATTATTTTACGACCAACAAGTAAAGCTATATACTTAAGAGTTGCAAACTGCTTTGATGCTTTGAGTAACCAGGGAACACAAATCTGAATACGCTCGCCTTTAGCATTTCGTATGCACACTTTAGAATCTCGTGTGAGGATTTCCTGTGACCAGCGTCAAGTGAAAAATTTAGCAAATAGCCACGTACTAAATCCTTTATCAGGCAGATTACACCTCCTCGCGTCTGGGCTATTCCTCGATGTATCACAGAATGAAATTTACAATGTTAACTATTTATAGTCTATTTAAATTCCAATTAAAGTTTATATATTCTATTTTCATTTCAATCTGTTACCATTTTATAGTAACTACGTTCTCGGGTTCTTGGGTTGACAGTATAAAATGCCTATACAATGATTATGGACTGTTATAGTGCCTACGCTACTTAGTTCAATGAAAAGAAATAAAAATGCAGAAATTGNACCCGGGGGGGGTACTTGACTTTCAATTGTACGGGGGGGTGCACTCCAAGAAAAAAAATTTTCAACCGGCTTTAGAAATTTTCCCTCGAAATGATAGCCGGCTTTAGAAAAAATTGGCGAAAAGCATATCCCAAAACGTAAAAATCGCGAAAAGCATACCCCTAAACGTAAAAAATTCGTCGAAAAACAATGAAATAACACTTTTGACAACCGGCTTTAGAAAAATTGCCCTCTTTTGATACCTGGCTTTAGAAAAAAGAGGCGAAAACGATACCCGGAAAGGAGTGCACATGGCGTCAGCAAAATATACTAAGTACCCCCCCCGGGGATTTGAAAAAAGTCTGCCGGTTATATCTCATCGAATATGTTCTAATAAGAAGGAAATCAGTCCAATCATGGCATTTCTCTTAGATTTGTCATCAGTTTTTAGTCCTGTATGACTTCAGGATCACATTGCGTAACTGAACCATGTGCTAAAACATTTTCATTTGACACTGGTTACATCAAATCATCAGATATGATGTGAACGAATAACTGGGAAGGGTACTGATGGGATTTTCCAGGCAGCGAGATACCTCAAACAGTATTTGCTTTCTTAATATTTAAAATCATAAGGTTTCTAAATCACAACAGTCTTAGAGCTGAAAAGGAAAACTTCTTTTTGGTACAGGGCAGCTGTTGCCACTTGGTGTGCCATATGTTTCCACGTTCGTCCCCCCTTTACCATCAGGACGAATGATAACAGCATTTGTGGAACTCATTGAGGGATCCTCATCAAAATATCCATACGGACGGACGAAGAATGAGAAGCGATTTCCAGTTGTAACAGTGACAGGGATATCCTCTGTATTGGGTATATGCAGCCCCCCTAGAGAAACCCATGCAACCAGATCTTCTTGCTGTATCTTTTCATCGTCAGCAACGTAGTTATCGAAATCGAAAACCGGGGGGTCCATACCCCACTGGTTATGCATTGATGAGCCATAACGTTCGTCATCTTTATATTTCGTGATTGCTAGTTGATATTTCGACCAAGCTGCCGCTTTTGTGACAAAATATTCATCCGGGTACTTTTGCTTTACCATGGAGTCTAGTTGGAGACGGTAAGCACGGCTATTGCCATATTTATTTTTCTCCTTCTCGTTATAAACAACAAGGTATTTCGGGTTATCAAAATTGTATTTCAGCAGAGCCTCCTTTTCAGTTTTCTTTGTGTTCCTCTCAACTTGTTTCTTCATTAAGTAACCAACATCATTCCATGGACAGGTCACGTTTTTTAGCACAACATCAAGGGTTTCATAACTATTTTGCAGCCCAGCAACGTCAAGGTCCACTTTGAAGAATATGATATGGTCATGTATTGTTCCTTCGGTGCGGTAGAGGTTCTCAAAAGCGTATGGGGATTCAGTGGGGTAATATGAGCTTGCAATGATGTAGCCTGAAGTGCTGACCCTTGTTTCGACCATTCCCGTTTGGTAGAAAACATAATCGAGGACATAATCGTAGTTTTGCGGTGTCAATATGCTTCGTACGACCAAGGCACTATCCATTAGGCCTGCAACGAAGGAAAACTTCCCCAAGGAGTCAAACTGAATATGCCTCCGCAGGGGTATGCCATGGTTGATTTCAAAGACACAGACAGAATTTGGGTTTTTGACGGACTTCGCAGTATCCACAAAATGGTAGGTGTCCATGAACACGGCATCATCGGGGCAATCTATGCCTCTTACCAATTCGTAATTGGTAGAGCCAATCCGAAACGCTGAGTCAAGGTATTGTGCTGCGCTTTGACGGGGGTCGTTTGCAGAGTAGAAAGAAGTGGCTTCTTGTAGACTTAGTTCATACATGATTCGAGAACCATTGAAACGTATGTCATAAAGAGCAGGGCCTGAGCTTGATCGTAGACCAAAATGAAAGTCCCATCCCATGTAACCAATCTTCCTGCCATTGATCTCGTAGCGCCTCCCTTGCGGATTCACAAATGTTGGCTCTCGCATTTCTTTCCTCAGATGTGATTTGCCTCGTCTTTCAAACGAGGCTCCTAGTGCTGCGTCATCTCTCAGGAAAAACTTTGTTTTGTTGATGGTGCCTTGGTCATATTTCTGAGCCAGTTCTGATGCTGATGAGAAGTACTGGTTGTTGTAATAGATCTGCAAGAAAAAGGTGAAAATTTTGCATCAATGCCGCTGCGGTAACACAAACGCCCTTGAGTATCTTTGGCCTACCGATACAAGAAAAAGATTGGACAATTTTTCAAAATTATCAGACTGGCCATGTGCCCAACAGTGAGCTTAAACATCGATAAAGAAATTAACATAATTAACATTTTCTTGTCCGCAACAAATTTCAGGAACTTTTAACCTTAGAACAATCGTGGCCAAAAATTAACACCACATGTTTGTTAATTTCTAAGCGTAAAGATCGAGCCCTACCGCTCTGCCTATTTTACTCTCTTGAAATTCGTTTTAGTCAGCTTTCCTCGTAGATTCCCAGGCTGGCTACTGGGTTCGTGTAAACGCTTGAAGAGATTTGACTGGAGAAAGGCTGACCCTCTGCGGCGGGTTAGAGCTATGAGCCAACCCAGGCTAGTGTAAGCAGGCCCTCAGTTTGCGTTTTGTTTACCAAGTCTTTTTGAGTGAAAAGGCTGCAAACAAAACGAACAAACAAACAAGCTCTGCGCATCTTGTCCAGTCTGGTATTTTGCGAAACAAATGCATTTCTTGCGACCAAGTCCTTGTTGAGTGGTGATAGGTGGATGCTGTTCTGGTTGAAAAGTGGAGAAAAAGGCTTTTGTAGTAAGTCTAGTGCAATTGCTTTTTAGACAATCATGAGACAATATAATGATGTCAATAAAGTTAGTTTATTTTTTCATGCTACCTGAAACGTAAAATCTATCTACCGAACCAAACCCTCCATATGCATCAACAACTTTAAATTAACTCACTTTTTCAACTTTCCACTTTTTGGCATCCTTGTCTGCGTGGTTGAAGAGAATTTCAAAAGGTACAGGAAGCACGTCGTAACCAGGACGATCTCTCAAAAATATCATCCAAGTCTTTCGATGACCAGTGCGAAAATTTGCTGGAACCCCATCAAAGTAACAACGAAGGCAGTTCTTAGAGCAGTTATGATACCAAAAATTAAAACTTTCTTTCAAAACTGCGTAACAAGTTTTTGAAACATTCTTAATCATCAAGTTCAGATTTTCTTCCTCAAAACCCGTCCATGGTCTTGATGCAAATGGGATTGAATCTGCTCGAAATGCAAGCTTCAATTGTGTATGTTTTGTTGGGTTGGGCAAAGGTTCCACTAAATACTCCTCTACATTGGGACTGGCCTTGCCTCCGTTTGTGATAACAACCCTGGCTCTCCTTGCTGGCTTTTTCCCCTTGGCATCTAAATAGCTGAGAACATTGGCCTTGTTGGGGAGGTAAAGCTCGATGAGGTAGATAAAGTTCGAGTCTTGCGTCGCTTTTGCATGCTCCTTTAGACTTAGGCCAGATTTTTTCAGCATGTAATCACGTACAGCATGATGCTCTTCAGGTGATAAGTCCTGGAAAACAGTTGGGTCCTTTGGCATTGTTGTGTCTTGCTTGTAAGGCGATTGGCAGGCTCCTGATAACCCATCTTTGGATCTTTTGCTCTCAGATGTTGGCGATGATTTTACTGACAATAGGACTACCAACGCGACAGCTAGTGTTGCAATTATTAATATCAAGACTGTAATGAGAATCTTCTGAGATGTAGGGGTCTCTCTCTGTGAGGGTTTACCTGAAGAAAAGATACACAGAGCCATTAAAGTACCCAAAAGTACCGTATATGACTCAAAGGTCAAATCCGGCCTATCGTTTAGTGTTCATATTAGCCTCACTACATAAGGACCCTCAACTTACGCTCATCTAATTGAAGTGGCGTCCATCAGCCTATCAATAGCGATAACCTACGAACATATAATCAGTCTATGTTCATATTGGTAGCTTTAAAGAGTCATTGTCACCCAGGGTCCTTTGCGGGCACGCTGAAATTTCACACTGTCGAGATTAAATGTTGCCTAAGCGGAAACCATCGATCTGCATTGAACTAGTTGAACTTATAGAAAAGTTTTACTTTAGCCAAATTTTCTATCAGCTCCACTGCTGCAGTATAGGACTATAGTGTCTATAGTTTCCGTTTGGGCCAATTTGATTTTCAGACAGTCTGTGCTCTTTAAGGTTTCAAGGCATAAAAATTTCAATAAACAGAACCAGGGGTAGAAAATCCATCTACCGGGGGAAGAAATCCAGATTGCAACAGATGTGAGAATTTGGTAGAGAATCACTACTACAGAAAAACATCTATTCCAGTAAGGGTGAGAAATTTATAGAGAATCATTAATGAATTATTATATCAATGTTTCGATGCAGAATTGAATGCTGAATGCTGAGTTCAAAAACGTCACTTAGAGTTAGACTACTGTAACTGTTGCAGGAGTATATTATAGATATTCAGCTTTAATCTAACAGATTGCAATAGATGTGAGAACTTAGTAGATAATCATTACTACAGAAAAACATCTATTCCATTAAGGGTGAGATGAGAAATTTATAGAGAATCATTAATTGATTTGTTATAGTGATTCATAATTGAATGCTGAGCTCAAAAAAGAACATCACACCCACTAGCCTGCGCGCACACTCGACTGTTTACGCTGAAGTATAGTTAAAGACAAATGACGGAGATATAAGATGATTTGGATCAGGGGCCTCGGCAATCTAAATAAAGCCTATTGTATCCCATTGTATTTGATGATCTCGAGAGATTAGCAAATCAATTGGCCATATGAAAGCACTCAGCCATCTTTTGTTCTATTTTTAAACTAGATGCCATACATCCATCATTTGTTTTTAAACCATCAAATTTACTTACTTCGGCGTACTCTCAAGTACCGAATAAACGGGGGGGGGGTGAGAATAATCGGGGGG
>REGL01000434.1:213000-227303 GCA_004194395.1 Aurelia aurita complex sp. Pacific | reverse complement strand
AATGACATATGTTGATCAAAGGTATCGTAAAGTTTAACGATACGTGAATGGAGAACAATGATTCATGACAATCTTCAGTTACTAGTTATTCTGCCTTGAGTGTCATTTGATTTACTGTTCGTGGTCTGCAAACTAGCAGCCATTGAGGTCCTAAAAGTTCGTTCCTTAATTCCATTCCACATAATCCGGAAGCGCGACATCTATCTATGTGCATCCCTATTTCATCCTTACAGTACAAGACATGACCAGAATCCTTTACATGATGACTTGAATTCCTGAGCCATATGAAAGACTGTACATTTTTCTAAACGAGAATTCTTAGGCAGGGAAACCATGTTAATGTGTGCAAGACCTGAACTGTATATAGATTAATCAGTTTTCAATGCCTTTCGCTTTACATCTATATATAACACAATTATTCAAATCCTTCCTAAATTTCAGTCAATTGGTAAAATCTTCTCTGGACTTGCACAATGTGGTGCTTGGGGATGCTTTGATGAATTCAACAGAATCGATGTCTCAGTCTTGTCTGTCATCTCAACACAAATCAAGACGTTGCAAAATGCTATAGCAACCAATCTGAAAAGACTGCAAGTAAGGCCTTATAATCAAGTTTGTCTTTAACTCTTCGGGTGAAACGAATCAGGAAATTTTACAGTTTCTTCATTGTCGGGAATGCCTGGTTACTAATGAATCAATTCTCTAGGCTGCTTTTAGTGCGATAATAAAGAACTAAACGACTAAATAACGTAAAATATTTGCACTTTTTTATGAATGATGTCTTCGCTTTACAGCAATGACTTGTACACGCTTTAGCATTTGTTATTCCTTCAAAAGGATGACAATGTCATCCATAGGACCATAACAAAATTATTCTGGATAATTTCAAGAACGGAGTGCCCGATTTCGGTCAAGTAAATTAAAAAATTCACTTGAACATGTCCGCTATTACATAGTATATTTGTCAATATTATTGCCTTAATGGCAGTCTGTCACGCATCTGATTGGTTGCAATGAAGTGCGCTTGAAACAAAGGAGGGCTGATTGTCAGCACTTTCTACGGCCGTAGAAAGTCACTAGGATTAGCAGACATTCAATTGTCTTATCCTTTGTATTGTCCTTATCACCCAATCAGATGCATGGCAGACTGCCTTTAATATCCGAGGAGCAGTGTCAAATGGGGATTGTTTTTGACTCACCAGTATTATGTTGTTTTTTAAGACTAGCAATCTCGTTGACTGTAAAATCAAGGGAAGTTTTTCAGATCTGTTTGCTACTATGCACTGAAATGAGTTGCTTCATATCATTATACACAGCTGTATCGTATTAAAGGCAGTCTGTCATGCATCTGATTGGGTGATAAGGACAATACAAAGAATAGGAGAATTGAATGGCTGCTGATCCTACTGACTTTCTACAACCGTAGAAAGTGATAACGATTAGCCATCCTTTGTTCTAGTGCACGGATTCACAAAGACGTCTGTTGTGTTGAGCTCTTACTTTATTGCAGCCAATCAGATGTGTGACAGACTGCCTTTAATTAGAACTCATCTTAATCTTGTATCTCCTTGTTTTAGTTCGAAGGTACTGAAATCAATTTGGATCATCGCATGGGAATCTTCATTACAATGAATCCAGGATATGCTGGTCGAACTGAGCTGCCGGAAAGCGTCAAAGCATTGTTCAGACCTGTTGTCTGTATTGTACCAGATCTTCAACAAATTTGTGAAATTATGCTCTTCTCAGAAGGTTTCCTCATGGCAAAGGTAATTATAGGGGCTCCGTCGCCAAACTGTAAACCAACCTTTAAACACTGCATCTGTCCATTGTTCTCCATTGTTACCTGCAGTTTGTTTGGTTGCTTCACCCAAGACACCAAAAAGTGCTTTTTAAAAATCCACTTATATCCAAGCAATCATAAAAGATATGAATCTTTGGGTTTTTCCTCTGTAAAGTACAAAGATTTATCTTCGAAATGATGCTTTCATTTTCGAAAAAACAACAGGTGAACGTCTGTGTGATATTGCCCATCAAAAAATTCAAAAATCACCGTTTTGACCAAAATTTGGAGATGGAGCCCCTTTAGTATACAGGGTGTCCCCTAAAAAGTATACAGATTTGGCTGGCTCCAGCGATAGCTTTAATCAATGGCTAGTCACTCTCAAAATGTTCCCAATAGACATAGGTATACCTCATTTTTGGTATGGTGCTTTGAGAACAGAAATGTTAATCTTGAAATCTCAAATTTTCATCCACCTCCAAACTAGAGTTTTTGTGTTTTAGCCTGAAAAGATTCAGTGATTTCAACAGGTATCAGAAAAAATGTTTCACCCAAGAATAAAGCTTTCATGCGTATTCACTCTACAAAGTATGCTATCACTTAACTGTTCTAATCATCATTCCTAAGAACAATGCGAAAATATTTTATTATGCGCTTAAATTCAAGCAAGAGCATGCCTAATATAATGTTATCAATAGTCATGAACTTATGGAAATAGTATGCAATTAAATGTAAATTGATTTGAAAATTTACCATAGTTGGCTTGAATGTATTTGAAGTAAATATTTTGTAACGTACCTACTCAGTGAATTTCGAATTTCTTATTCCTTTAGGTTCTAGCGAAAAAGATGACAGTTCTTTACAAATTAGCTGCTGGACAATTATCAAAACAATCTCATTACGATTTTGGTTTGAGAGCATTGAAAGCAGTGTTGGTTATGGCTGGTGAATTGAAAAGAGGATCCCCCGATCTACCAGAGGTTTGTAAATACTTTGTGGTTTCCCGTTTGCACCCAGTCCGTATACCGTACAAGCTCTATTAAGCCCCCTCTCTATTAAGCCTCCCTCTCTAATAAGCCCCTTTCCTCTGAGCCAAAATTAACCCCCCCCCCACTTATATCAAATTCCAGAGGTTACCAAAGATTTTCCATTTATTGAGCTAAATAAGTTTGCATATTAATTTTGATATGGTTAAGATAAAACTGTGTCGAATTTATGTATTTGACTTGTAAAATTGTATGTTGAATTCTCCAAATATGTTGTAAAAGAACTGAAAAGCTATCATATGTGTCCTTGTCCTTTGATTTTGTGAATAAGCTCCCCTTTCTAATAATCCCCCATCTGGATTGTCCAAAATTAAATAGGCCCTGGGGGCTTAATAGTGCTTTTACGGTATTCTTTTCACTTTTATTTGTTCTTGTTTAAAGGCAATGTGTCCATGTAAGTACAGCCGCTTATACACTCTTGTCAAAATTTGCTGATGCGATGCCGCACTTTGATTGGTAGAATTTAACTGATCACATGCAAACTAGAATTTAAATTTGACAACGAGACTGGCTGCTGTGAGATTTCGGGTTCAGCTCAGGAATCGCAACTGCAAGTAAGTCATCAGTCTGCTTGTATTAGAGCTGGCTATCTCTTAAAGTCTACGGTAAAGTGATCACGTGAAATATCACGTGAAAACAGCAAAGTTGCTGTACTTAAAGGAGAATTCCGGGATAATTTCATGTCAATCTCAAAAGGGGTAGTTGAAGGTGATAAAAATCATCGTAAAAATATTTTTTGTAAATGATGTATAGTTTCCAAGTAATTGCGCTTTGAAATCGTCGTTTTGCTGCGGGACAATTCTCGGTTGTTCTCATTTCCGAGAATTAATCGCCTATTGTGATGTCATTTGTGATCAGTGGTTTCCTGCACGCGATCAAAAGCCAACATAAGTGCGGTGTGTGCGTTGTTGATAAAAGTTTTCACTGCAGCCCTTGGCAAGAGATTTCCTTTGAGATGGTTCATTGTAGTGCCTGTAGTGCACATAACTGCTTAGAAGATAGCAGGAAGAGAAAAGTAGGTCGAAAAAAGAACACGGTGATGCCGAAAATGCTGCTACAACGAGAGATTCAGTGCCAGGGCCTAGCCGACCACCACCAAAGAAAGCATTCTTCCAGTTCCCATCGGATCCTGCTTCACAGAAAGCTTAGGTAGCAAAATTAAATCTTTTAATTTTAGAGTCAAAGCTTAATCTAAATTATGCCAACACCAATTCGAAGAAGGCCCAAAACTGATAGAATCGCTGAGACTAAAAGGAACCAAGCGCCCTTCCTTGAAACGCGGTTAAATCCCGACGACAAAACGCGATGAGTCCCGAGTTGCTGGATGTTCACCTCTTGTCGATCAAACAAGGAACGTCAACAGAGGTACCTTGTCAGTCACCAAGGGGGGGGGGGGACTCAGGTATATTTAGGATATGGGTGCTCATGCTGAGGTACAACGCACCAACCCAAAAAAATAATTTCTTCCATGAAAATAGACGCAAAAAGTAATTTTTCCGACCTTCCATACCCAAAAGTTATGAAGTCAGTATCTAAAATCTGCAGAAAAGTGCCTACCCTGGGTACCAGAGCCAAAACAAAATTAAAGAAAGAAAACAAGGAAAATTATTTAAGAAAGGGAAGGAAGGGAAGGAAGAGGGAATGTTTTTTCTCTTATTTCCTTTTTTATTTCTTTTATTTTAAATTTTTGGCCTTTTTTCTTATCTCCTTTTTTTAGTTCTTTTATTTCTAATTTTTGGCTCTGGCACCCATGGTAAAAAGTGCCACAACTGATTAGATTTCTCATAATGTATTTAGATATTTAAGTTTTTTGATTTTAGTAATGTTACTTGATTTCTCTCATCTGTGCTTTCCAAGCCTGTGCCAAATCCACCTGACAAACTGTTTGTATCTGATGTATGATCTGTACAACCTGCAACGAAAAGCAATGCACTTGGCTAAGCTAGGTTTTCTATATTCCTCTTTATCAGTGGAAGTTGTAAAACATTACCCTTCTCGTTCTGTTTACAATGGGTTTGACCTGGGCATTATACACTCATTTTTTATAAGAAACCAAGGTCCGTGGCTGGTAGGCAGTTTCTTAAATTTTTGGGTGATTTTGCTGCCAAAAGTTTTTTATGTGTTTCTTATACTTTTAATACCCGAAGTGTAGAATTAATTTTGTTTTGTCTGAAGGGCTCCCAAATCACTTAGTATGATCTCAAAACAAGTAAATAACTTAATTTGCACTCAAAATAATGTCCAAACAGAACTTCAGTGTATTGATACAATGCTGTCAGGACAACAGCTTGGTTCAAGCAGATTTCTTTGAAGTCACCATTGTCAGAAATGCAGACAGGATTATTTTCATCAGCTTTCAATCTGACTCTCAATATCTCTCGACGGCATAAAATTTCCCGACCTGTTGGCATTTGCGAACAGTTTCCACACTCGCTCCTGAAAATAGTTGTTGATAGGCCTAGGCAGCCTAGATAACTAACTCTCCCTTGCAGATGTTGCCTTTAAAATGCCTCCTGGTTTGCATATCAATGCTTCGTTACTCGCTCCTGTATCAGAAAAATAAATTCAGTTAATCGATAACATGTTTTCTTACCATGCTGTGTTACCAATTCGCTCCAGATTGAAATCTGGTTCTTCCTCTTTCGCTGCTGTCCTCGATGAAAAATTTAGCTGCTGTCCTCTCAGTTGACTGCTGTTCGCTTTCTCGGTCCGTGTATCTTCTCCACCAGGCTCAAAGATGAAAGCTTGCAGTTGATAACGATAGATTGTAATTATTTCGTCCTCGAATAGTTCTTCTTCAGAACTGTGAGCCATTTTATCAGCAAGAATAAGACTGGAAAGGATTCAAACCAAACAACTTTATCGCACTCAGCCACAGTACTGATTGAGATGTTGCTCAATACCACTGATCACATTTGACGTCACAGTGTCCCGCGGGATAAAAGCGCAATCAAACCCGTGCTTTCTCGGAAATGGACTCGGGGTGGTGTTTGGGGGCCGATAACTCCAAATCTGTTAGGAATTTCGCAAAATTTTTTTCAGAAATGATTTCAGCGCCCCGAGATACATCTAAAATGCCGAAGTCAAAATTATCCCGGAATTCTCCTTTAATGGACACATTACCTTTCAGTAATAAGATTTTGCATCAACATGAATGATGTCAACTGGATACATCCACACGTTTACCCAATATCTCTACGTATAATGAATAAAAGCTGAAACGTTGTGAAATCTCTGACAAAACATTCACGCTCAAATGACTTACATTAACAGGTGTTCTTTAAAAATCGTAATAGAGGGGAAGCTCTGTATTAAATGGCTGCCCCAAGAACTGTGTAAGATATCTCCCTCCCTATGGCAAAATTATTTTGGTAAATTTTCGACAGATTCAATGGAATTTAGAATTTATGAGTTGTAGCAGGCACTCAATTTTATGAGATCCTGCTTTTATGTATCGTCTTTTCTTTCCCTAGGATGTTGTGCTGATGCGTGCTCTTCGTGACATGAATCTGCCAAAATTTGTGTTCGAAGATGTTCCACTGTTCCTTGGACTGATAGCAGATTTGTTTCCTGGACTCGACTGTCCACGCGTACGATATCCAAATTTCAACGATGCAGTAGAAGATTGTTTGAAAGACAATAAATATGTCCCATTGCCAGAGCAGGTAGGGGTTTATTCATGATTCCACGTTCCTAATTCTAAATCTTTAACCCAATATTGGTAAGAAGCTAAATTTCTATTTATTTTAATGAGGATAGTGGTCCCCATGAACTAGTTGTTGTACAGATATAATTTCATTTGGATTACATTCGCAAACAAGGCAAAATTAGCAAAGGTGTTCCAACACTTTTTGCAGGCATTGTAGATAGTTCGTCTTATTAGACAGTAATGCAACGCAGGATCCCATCCTGTTTCTTGGCTCTCTGCAGTATGTTTAGGACAGCACTGTTTCCCAAAATTCAAAATTAAATCTTTGTCATACAAGCAACGGATCAGCCATTTTCGCAAGCAGCCACTGTGCTGTTGTAATACTTCAAGGATTCTGCTTCGTAATCTAAAGTATGGACGTAGTTATGCCGTTTTTTCTTATCATTTGGATGTTATGAGACACTTGTCTTCGTTGACATATTTCAAACCAAATATCTAATAAACTGGTCCATCATTCCACGTGACAAATTTTGGCCATGAAAATATCTTGGTGGTGAAGAGACAGTAATTTCTTCATTTCTTCCAAACAGAGTGACAAACTGAATTTTATTTTAGGTTGACAAAGTGGTACAAATGTATGAGACAATGCTGACAAGGCACACAACGATGATTGTTGGACCAACAGGCGGTGGAAAATCTGTTGTCATCAACACTCTGTGTCAAGCTCAAACAAGGTGCGTAACTTGTACGTTTCAGAGAACGACGTTCCACACCATGTTGGTTAGGTAACCAATGGTCTTTGGCTTATTTTACCCTTTTAGTCGGTGGCGGCTGGCACGAAAAATAAGATGGTACTAGAAAAACACATGACCAGCTGGGGGCATGGGGGGCGCTGTGAGTTATTTGGCTTGATAACGGGCTATGTTCGAAGCGCCGTGCTTATTTCAATTCGCATCAAAGTGCTTATATTTTACTTTATTTACTTGCTTACCTTTATTACTGTAGTCCTGTTCTATTGCTACCTTGTTTGTTCCAGCCTTTGACGAAATTATTGCATTTTAGGCCATTCGACTAATCAGCAGTTTCGAATACGATTAATCGAACTGTAAAATCATGGTCGATGGACAAACCTATTCTACAGATCTTAAAGATGGGGCAAATTAAGCCATCAGAAAACCGCAACTTTGTGAGATATTTGACAGGTCCATTGCCAAGCCCCTTTGAAGTCTCTTCTAAAGCTGTTTATCAAAACACATAAAATTCTATAAACCACGTTATTTCTTTTCTCTAATTCAGACTTGGCGTACCTACGAAGTCGTACATAATGAATGCAAAAGCATGCTCTGTCATCGAATTATATGGAACACTTGATCCAGTAACACGTGACTGGACCGATGGTTTGTTGTCAAATATATTCAGAGAGATGAACAAACCAACTGACAAAAACGAGAGAAAATATATTCTTTTCGATGGAGATGTGGATGCTTTGTGGGTTGAAAATATGAACTCTGTCATGGATGATAACAAGCTTCTTACACTGGCAAATGGAGAAAGGATTCGACTGCAGAAACATTGTGCTTTGCTTTTTGAGGTATGCAATGGACGAAGTCGGCTAAGGCTTGTTTTACCTGCTTCAAGTCACGTGACCATACTCTTGGGAAGTTTTAGTATTATTCTACCTTTTGCGTTCTTCGCACAAGTTTTCACGGCACGAATACAGAAATCAAAAGATGCTTATCAAGAGATTGATCACTGTACTTCTGGGTATAAACAAACCTTAACCGATTAGGCCTATCTTCATAGTCATAAGATTTAGGAAACTTACAACGCACCCCGTCTATTCCGGACTCGAGAGTAAAGTTAACAGCTTTATTTTGGCCTGACCTGAATCTGTTTGACATAATATCGTAAAGTTGGTGGCAATTTCTCCTTCAGCCACATGCTTTCTTAGTATTCTACAGATATAGTTTGAACACAACTGATTGCCTCTGAACCTAATTAAATCTTTGATGGTGTAGACAGGAATTCACCGTTAATTTTTACCTTCATTTTTCATGTGCATAATTTCACCAAATAAATCTTCCTTTGCAAGGTTGCAGACCTGAGATACGCCTCCCCAGCTACAGTTTCCCGTTGCGGAATGGTATATGTTGACCCAAAGAACCTTGGATATCGGCCATTCTGGGAAAAGTGGTGCAATGCAAGAGTAAACACAAACGAACAGAAAGTATTGCTGGATTTATTTGAGAAATATGTTCCTCAATGTATCGATTTGGTATTAGATGGAATTGTGGACGGCAGACAAGGACAAAAGCTAAAGACGATTGTTCCACAGACAAATCTAAACATGGTGAGATCCTTAGGTTTTCTTCCGATTCAATAATCTCTTGATATGCATTGAATTTACAAATATTTCATTCCTTTAAAGAATCCTGATACACTGGGACGGGGGGATAACTTTAACTTCAATAGGCAGCTGTGCCAATTTTGAGATATAAAATCACACCCTAAGATTAATAAATCTTCCAACAACCACACTCCAAAATTAATAGGCCATGCAAAATGCACACCTGAAACTTTTGACAAACATCCAGACATTTGACAAGTATACAAAATTGGATCAAATTAATTGCAGAATTTATTTTTCAAATTATACCCCAAAATTTATGGATATTTATGATCTACCAAAAACTGACATCCTAAAATTTATTTTCTCCCTGTAAAAGGCACCGCTAACAATTTAAGTACAATGGTTCTTGCCAACTAAAACAACAGCATCGTCCTCCCAATGTTTTGCAAAGTATCTTCCTTCATTTAATTTCCTCTGCAGTAAATTAATATGCTACATCGTTGTCTCCAACAGGTCACACAACTTGCAATGATGCTGAATGCTCTACTACCATCACTTGAAAGCGCGTCATACCTCGGGCCTGACATCACAGAAGGCATCTTCATCACATCTCTCATCTGGTCAGTAGGAGCCGGTCTACTCGAAGACGGCCGGGTTAAATTCGACGGCTATGTTAAACGACTTTCCGCGCTTTCCACAAACCCGGCTGAAGGAATATCAGTTGGTCCGGGCGAGCTTCCGACCTCACAACCGACACTGTACGAGTACTATTTTGATTCCGCGCAGGCAAAATGGATTCCATGGGTGAAAGTCGTGCCGGACTATGTGCATGATCCGGAGGTAAAGTTCAATGAGATTCTCGTTCCAACAGTTGACACCGTGAGGAGTAAATGGTTGGTTGAGCTGATGGTTGGTATTCATAGGCCAGTTGTGCTGGTCGGAGAGACTGGAACATCAAAGACAGCAACGGTGCAAAGTTTTTTGAGAAAGCTGGATAGTGAGGTCTATGTAAGTAAAATTTAAATAAATTGGTGAACTGTCATTTACTGAAACCAAAACTCAAGCAAAAACTAATTTGGAAAATGTTTGCAAATTGATTTTATCTGTCTCTTGTAACAATTTTCAAGGAAACTTAGTTTGCCACCATTATTACTAATTGTTGTATTGATATGGAGGCAGTGAGAAGTATATGAAAATATGAGTGCTGAGTGTGGCAAACATTTTCCAACGCTCATTTCTCATTCAGTTCTTTATAAAGCTGATGTGTTGCGCGTTCATAAATGATACCGAAAATCATTGAAATACAGTTTTGAAATTATTTCAAGTATTTTACAGTCTGTAAGGTTTGAGAGTGGCCAATAATTTGGGCACATTTTTAGCACATTTAGGTACATGCCGGTATTTACTTCATAGATTTTGTATAACCTCCAAAACAAATCAAAAGCAAAGCCAGCCCTTAGAACGCTTGCAAAAGTTTTCTTAAAGCGTTGATACTCTGTTATATAGTATACAGCATGCCCCCGAAAGTTCCGTGGCAAGTTCTTCATAAATAATAAGAAATATTTCTTCCATTTCAACAGCTTCAATTGAACATCAATTTCTCATCCCGAACAACTTCAATGGATGTTCAAAGAAATTTGGAAGCAAATTTCGAGAAGAGAACGAAAGATACATATGGTCCACCTATGGGAAAGAAATTGCTTGTTTTTATGGATGACATGAATATGCCACAGGTAACCCATTCTTTATTGTAAGTGTATTTTCTGTAATTTATCAAACTGGAGCATCAGAAAGTTAACTTGGTGAGGGATTGATTTCTGATAAAAAATATACCTCCCTATCAACGAGCAGTACTGCAGGAACTCATCGCTAAGACAGTAGGTTTTTAAAGTCAGGCTGTTTTGTTTCTTCAATTTTGGCAAATTCTCAGGAGCTTGGTTACCAATAATGCCACAGAAATGTCACATGCTGCTGCTTTATTAGAAATGAATTTGCTGAATTAAATCAGATTTTTCAAGCATTTTGTCTAATTTCAGTATTATTAGAGAATTCCTGGATTCTCATTGATGGGTTTTTGCTGCACTTAAAAATTCTTTTTGTCCTTGCTGTATTTAAAAATTCCTTTTGTCCTTGAGAGATCACTTTCAAACTTCTGGTACGAAAATTTGATATTTAGTATAGCTACCACCCAGCGGGTGAAGCTCTAGATTGTAAGCAAAATGTGCTCAAAGATCTCATTCCACGATCTACTTCTTGTTTACCATGCTCCGTATATCCTACAGAGTTGGGTTTTCATTCATGTTTTTTGCCTAGGTCGACACATATGGAACACAACAGCCGATTGCACTCATGAAATTGTTACTGGAGAAAGGAGGAATGTACGACAGGGGTAAAGAATTGTCATTCAAGCATTTCAGAGATATTGGATTTTTGGCAGCCATGGGAAAGGTAGGAAAAGTGATAGTAGATGAAAAAGTTAAAAATTGAGCAGATATCTCATTTGCAGACTTGACCGAGGGGTGTATCTTTCTTTCGAAATGGCGAACAAGATCTTTTTTAAACAATAGCATTTTTAAACAAATGATTCGTGGTACAAAATTTAAAAATAGCCTTAAATAACGGACTCATCATATTAAACCCATAAACGCAACAAAAACACCGAAATCAGTAGAAAGAAGACTGTTAACTCCTGTCAAAGAAACAATAACCAAAATAAGCCTGTAACAAGAGAAAACTGTTAAATCCTGTAAGACAAAACCGAATTAACCTTAAAACCTGAAAGGAAAGAAATAAATTAATAACTAACCAGTAACTGCTGAAAAGATAAACGTGAAATCACAAAATACTAGTTTCGTCGCACTCTCATCAGTTAGGATTTTTAGGGATTTATTACGGATTTTTCTTGAAAACAATGGGATTTTTGCCAAAGGTGTACGAGATTTTTACAGAATGATACGTCCCTCGGACTTGACCATTGCAATATCATTTTCATTGCAAAATCTAACGTTAACTACAGAAAAATCAGATAAATTCACAAAGAAGCTTATTTTATCATTCAGCATCGATTGGGAATGGCTGCTTATGAATATCCCTACTCCAATCCTTTCACTTCTTGAAAGTCGATATTGCTCAGTGATACAATATATTTGATGATAAATTTTCAGGTTAAAGTCCTGGCTATAGCTGGAAACAATGTTTGCCAAAAATGTTTAGATATGTTTGTGGAACAACGTTTCCCTGCTGGCCAACCCAACAAACATCACTTGAGAAGCCGAATTTTAGGCAATGTT
Organism: Aurelia aurita complex sp. Pacific; assembly: GCA_004194395.1. Taxonomy (NCBI): domain Eukaryota; kingdom Metazoa; phylum Cnidaria; class Scyphozoa; order Semaeostomeae; family Ulmaridae; genus Aurelia; species Aurelia aurita complex sp. Pacific. The sequence goes on along the minus strand of REGL01000434.1, from coordinate 215,188 downwards.
CTTTGAAACGCAGAACCATTTCTCAAGCAATATTCGCGTTGTAGGCAAACGGAAAAGGCTTTTTCTTGGCTAAGAAATGTAAAGTGACTGGCAAACATATAGGTTATAGCCAAAGTTTAAGGCTTTAAACAGCTTTATTAATTTCAAAGACAAAACGTACATGTCAGTTGTATTTCAAAGTAACTTTTCTGGCTCACCTTGCCTCCTAAAAACATTGATTTCAACTGGATTAAAATGTGAAAGGAAAATTGTTCCAATTGTGAATTCTAATGATTTCATATACTTCTCCAGGCTGGCGGTGGCAGAAATGAAGTCGATCCTCGATTCGTTTCATTATTTAGTGTTTTCAACATGACATTCCCATCTCAAGAATCACTAAAGAAGATCTACTTGTCAATACTCGACGGACATTTGTCTCCTTTCAAAAAGGAAGTTCGAGGTTTGGCAAACACGTTGACAGACTGCACAATGGAACTTTACTCGAAGATTGTTCACAGTTTGCCTCCCACACCATCAAAGTTTCATTACATCTTCAACTTGAGAGATCTCTCCAGAATATATCATGGATTATGCTTGAGCACACCTGATCGATTCGATGATGTCTCGCAGTTTGTTCGTGTTTGGAGAAATGAATGCTCAAGGGTGTTTTATGATCGATTGATTAATGATAAGGATAAAGAACTTGTACAGGTACCAAAAATGAACGATATCTTCACTTACTTCATAGATTATACTTTTCCAAATTGTAATTTGTTATTTGAAAGAAAACGTACAGGAAGACAAGCCCAAATGCTGAATTTATGTTGACGGCTAACGTCACAATACCAATGGAGACACGCCGCCATCTTGTTTTGGGGAATTTGCAGGAAATTCTACAGGTTTCTCTTGGAAATTTGCAAAAACATGCATAAAATCACTCTTATATTCTACCTTGCGACAGTGAAAAGGGAAAGAATAAGTAGTAATAGACCATTACGAATTAACCTCGATTCAATGCGAATAGAAAAATCGGTGCCCTCTTTGTTTCTTTTCGTCACAATTTTTATGTGAAAGTCCATAAGTCTCAGTTTGAGCAAAAAATATATTGTTGTTGTTGTTGTCATTGTTGTTGTTGTTGCTGCGATAACTAGGACTATTTCGTGAGTCTAGCGCAAGTACGTTCGCTGTGATGATTTTTCAAACGTAGGGTCATTTTTTTAATTCCCATGTACATCAAACTTTGCTCAAAACACTTCTAATGGATGCATGGTCTGAGGTGTGAGGAATGACAATTAATATTTTCCTTTCAGGGATATTTGAAGGAGCTGATAGATAACAATTTTGCAGAACATAGAGAAGTTGCCTTGAGGGATCCAATCTTATATGGAGATTATCGCAATTGTTTGGTGCCTGAAGAACCAAGACTTTATGAAGATGTTATTGACTATAATGCAACCAAAGCTATTTTCGAGGAGGTTTGTAACTTTGTGAATTTCCATTATGATGATAGACTTCCGTCAACGACGTCAAATCCATCTCCACATGAAGTTTCACAAATTGTTGACTGGAAAATGATGGTGATTATTTAACTCTAAATGAGAAATCTAGGATTCGAATTTTCTTTAAATCTGGTTTTTTGCATAGTAATAATGATAGCTCAAAATGACAATGCAGCATCTCAAAGAAACTCTAGCCTTTCTATTGTTTCAAAATGTTAGTCACACTCTGAAAAGAACATAAGTTCGAAAGGCCTTAGTGTGCTGATTTAAAGTCTTTTTTCTTTGCCTCCATCTTCTTACCAATCTATTGTTTCTAATGTGTCATAATGCTGTATTGTAATGTGCATCAACTTTTCCCTCTAGATCTTGGAGGATTATAACGCTGAGAATACCCCAATGAACCTCGTTCTGTTTGACGACGCACTTGAACATCTTACACGCATACATCGTGTTATTCGCATGGATCAAGGGCACGCACTGCTAGTTGGTGTAGGTGGCAGTGGGAAACAAAGTTTAACGCGGTTGGCTGCGTTTGCTGCGGGATGCGAGGTTTTTGAAATCACATTAAGCAGAGGATATTCAGAGAATGACTTCAGAGAAGATTTGAAAGGACTTTATCAGAAACTTGGAATGGAAAATATTTTTTTTTTTTTTTTTTTTTTTTTTTTTTTTTTTTTTTTTTTTTTTTTTTTTTTTTTTTTTTTTTTTTT
>REGL01000434.1:192537-205383 GCA_004194395.1 Aurelia aurita complex sp. Pacific | reverse complement strand
GGTGTCTATTTTGTTGTTAAAATCCCCCAAAACAAAAATCCAAAGAGGGGAGCAGGAAGGAAAATATGAAATCGTGGTTTACGACATTTATGAGCTCCCCTTTTTTCAGGATGTAATCTACATTGAATAAATGTTTTTTGCTTTTTCCTTCTTGATTCTCAAAACATTAAACGGTATCAATGTTTCAGGTCATTTTCCAAGCCTCCAAAAGCTGTTCAAATGACATCAGAAATGATAGTCGTTCTCAGAGGTGTCAAAGAAGTAAGCTGGAAAGTTGCGAAGGGGATGATGCAGGAAGCCAACTTTTTAAAAGCACTTCAAGAGTTGGATGTGGATGGCATAACACAATCACAGGTCAGTCACTAATTTGCAGTAATGATGAACTGAAATGCTTTCTGATTTTGTGATATCTTCTTCAATCCTAGTGCCCCATCAGAGCTGAAGGCACATTTAAAGTCAAAACCAGTCGGCATTTCCTTGGATTACTGCAAGTCATTGACATTCCTCGCCACTCTCTAATGTTGTCCACCCAAGCTGTTCATCTTCTTCCCCGCTTATTTCTCCTATCTTCCCACTCTTTATTGATTCCGTAACTATACTTGCTGGTCTTCTTTGCAATGTTGATATTTTGACATCTTTCTCCTTTTTATTTGCTCAACAAATAAAAGATTCTGCTTCGTTAACCCCAACGCCATCTTCTTCGTGTACCCCAATACTTTCTTGCACGTATGTATTTTTCCTTTCAGTCTAGCTCATCCTTAAAACTGCACATCTCAAAGGATTTTAACTTTCTTCATAACTTTTTCAATGTCAAGCATTTTGTGCCATAAAGCAATGTGCTGCATACCAGACTCTTGACTAGCGCAATCTGAACCTCTCGACTAACATCTGTGCTGACTTCCAAACTGCTATTCGCAATCTTATTTCAAAATTAATAATATATACTTGACAACCCAAAATCTTCTAAAAAATCACAAAATTTGATTCTTGCACTGATCTTGCAAATTCGAAACGCATAATTTAAGAATTTATGTGAATGTTGAAATCATATCTAATTTGCTAACAAGGTGAAGATCATTTTAAGGTGTTGTGTGGGATAATAATTGAATAAATCCTTGCCATTTCGGAGTATGTTTCGGAATATTGTTGCAGGATGAAATATAATTTCCAAAAAATTCAAATCTTTCCAAAATCGATGGATTTGGGCTGTACACAAGTGCATTATTTTCATGTTAAGTGATATTAATATGACAAGTGACACATATTGCTAATTCAAACCTTAGGTTAAGCACGTGAAAGGAATGCTGAAAGACATGGACACACCATTAGAACACATGAAGGAGATCAGCAAGGCTGGTGCTGGATTGTTGAAATTCGTCTGGGCCATCGTAGGATATTGTGACGTAGCAAAGACAATCAAACCAAAGCGCGAAAAAGTAGCAAAACTTGAGAGAAATTACATGCTCAGCAAGAGAGAGCTTGAGAGGATCGAAAGAGAGGTTACTGCAATAGAGGCTCTTCTTAAATCCCTTGGTGAAAAGTATGAAGAGGCAATGAAAGAGAAGGCAAGTCTTCAGGAGGAAGCGAACATCATGGAGCGACGTTTGATAGCTGCAGATAAACTTATTTCTGGTCTTGGATCTGAAAAGATTCGGTATGAATGATTCTTCTGTGGATTTTCTCAGCTATAGAGCTTAAAAATTCATATTAACTAGCTCTTTTGACAGATACTGGTCACAGCATAAGGTATTTGCTATCGAGTGAAAGATGAAAAATGGCTTTTATCTACCTGGTGTCCCAAAACCCAAGTATACAGATTTGGTTGACTCCAGCGATGTGAATATTGCTTTATTCAACGGCTAATCATTCTCAAAATGTTCCTCGATGGTTAACTTGAACATAGATGCCTCGTTTGTTGGTATTGGTGCATTGAGAGCAGAAATATTAATCTTGAAAGCTCAAATTTGCGTCCACTTGCAAACCAGAGCTTTGGCTTTTTGGCCTAAGCAAATTCCTGAAGCTCATCGAAATTAAGAACTGAAATTAATGAAAAATTGAGAAATTTCCCAATGGGTGACTGGGGGCTGACTTCTGGAAAACAGAATAACACAAGATATAACATTGTTCAAATTTTATCAAGGCTATCGTTGATTTATACGCTGTGCCTTAAAAGATTGCTTAGGCCAAAAGGCTAAAGCTCTGGTTTGCAGGAAGAGGCAAATTTGAGCTTTCAAGATTGCACTAATGCCAACAAACGAAGTATGTTCAAGTTAACTATCGAGGAACACTTTGAGAGTGTTTAGCCATTGATTAAAGCTAAATTCACAGCACTAGAGTCAACCAAATCCGTATACTTGGGTTTTGGGACACCCGGTAGATCTACTTTGAAACAAGTACCAAGAAACATGCGAGCTATACCGGGTGTTTCAGAAAAAAACGCAACCCAGTTTCATTTGAAATTCTTCAGGAAATGATAAGATTTGAATCAATTTGACGCATACCATCTGAAAGTACAATTTATCTTCTTTCCAATGATATCCAGGTTGGGTGGGTTAATTGAATTTTCATTACTTAATTGACAATTTTGTAAGTATGGCCTATTTCAGATGCCGGAAAATGATAGGGCATTTACACAGGCGAACATCTATCTTTGTGAGAGCGTATTTTATAATTGTTAATACATACAATACAATTGTTAATATTTTTTATTGGTTGCATAATTCGTCAAGATATTCTCATCAAGTTATCCTTGATTTGTAGATGGACAGAAGATCTTGAGGAACTTAAGAGGCAACGTCAACGTTTATTAGGTGACTGCTTGCTTGGGGCTGCTTTCTTGAGTTATTTGGGAGCTTTCAGCTGGGATTTCAGAAATGATCTCCTTCGTAAGGAGTGGGAAACAGACATTATCCAAAGAGAAATACCAAAAAGCGAACCATTCAAGCTAGATATTTTACTGACCAGTGATGTGGAGATTAGCAAATGGACATCTGAGGGTCTTCCCCCAGATGAACTGTCTATTGAGAATGGTATTCTGACAACGCAAGCTAGCAGATATCCCCTTTGTATCGATCCACAGCAACAAGCATTGAATTGGATCAAGAAGAAAGAAGAAAAGAATAATCTCAAGGTAAGCAATGCAGTTTCGTTTCAGTAACACAATAGCCTGAGCTGCTTTTGTTGACACTTGAATTCAGAGCGATTAGCGATCAACCACTAATTCAAAACAAACAAAGCCGCAAAAGTTCATCTGAAGCCCATTTAGCTAGCTAGCGCACTCGTTGTGCATTCTAGCAATTGTTTTTAAGAGCAAACACCAGCATATGTCTAAAGAAGAAGGATATATCTACACATCTGCCACGGGCATTTTATTTCTTTGGTTCAGAAGCTGAGCAGTAAGTATTTTACTCACACCCAACAAAATAAGAGAATTGAGTAGGCTCCCAATTGGCTTCTGAACCAAACAAATTAAATGTCAGAGGCAGCTGTGAGATACATCCTTCTTCTTTCGATCTATGCTCATGTTTGCTTTTAAAAACAATTTCTGGAATGCACAACGAGCGAGCTAGCTACCTGGGTTTCAGAGAAACTTTTGCGGCTTTGCTTGTTTTGAATTACTGGTTGAGAGAATTTCCTTTGTCTGCGATCGCTAATCGCTTTGAATGGAGGTGTCAATCAAAAGCAACTCATGCTATTGTCTTATAAAACTGTCCTTGTTAGCTATCTGTTCAATATGTGACTTACTTAACAAATCACTTAACAAATGTGACTTGCATGATTAGTTTACCGGATTATTCTCTCAATTAGGTTCTGACATTCAACGATCCAGACTTTTTGAAGCAACTTGAGTTGGCAATCAAATATGGATTTCCAGTCTTGTTCAAAGATGTTGATGAATACTTAGATCCAGTCATTGATAATGTGTTGGAGAAAAATATCAAAGGTAAGTTCATAGCATACAAAGCCAATTAAGGTTTTTATTTAAAATCATGTGCATTGAATTTGAATTTATAGCCGTTTTCTATTTCTTTGCATCTCAAATAATTTCAATCGACTTGATTGGTCCATAAAGTCCATTAATCGTATGATGCAGTGGATCATGGTCAAAATTTGCTAATATATTGTATTATGTGATGTATGCGAAATTTGCTAATACCGTAAAAGATCTATTAAGGTCCCCTCTCTATTAAGCCCCCTCTCTAGTACTCAAATAAGCCCTTCCCCTGTGAGCCAATATTTTAAATAAGCCCCCCCCCCCACTTAAATCAAATTCCAGAGGTTACCAAAGATTTTCCAATTATTGAGCTAAACAAGTTTTCCTGTTAATTTTGATATGGTTTGAGATAAAACTGTGTCGAATTTATGTATTTGACTCGAAAAATCGTATGTTGTATCGGCAAGTATCGCATAAAAGAACTAAGAAGCTATCATATATATCCTTGTCATTTTATTGTGTGAATAAGACCCCCTCTCTGCTAAGCCCCCCTCTGAATTGTCCGTAATCAAATAAGCCCCTGGGGGCTTAAAGGAGCTTTTGCGGTATATCCTATTATGCGATATATAGTGTGCTGAAAAATCTGTCTGTTTTTTTGCGTCCGTTTTTCTTCTACTACCTATTATTTAGTATATACTACAGTACCAAGTCTATTATGCGATATATGCGAAATTCGCTAATATTTCGTAATGCGATATATCGCATATAGTCATTTATGAAGATTGCCTAACAATAGGCTGATGTATCAAATTCTTGCAAAACCAGATAAACAAGCGCAAGTTTCGTAAAACAAAGGATTCAGCTCCCCGAAAACACAATGCGATTTTCCTCTCTACTCTGAAGAATAGATTTCCTCCCGCCCTGCGCACTCAATCAAATCAAAATAAACAGAGGTAGCAAAACATGGGTGGCCACTTTGAAGGGTGTGAAATCTATTATTTAGACCACAAACTCGCTTTGTCTTAATGAGACCTGTATGGCTGTATCCTTTGTTTTACAAAATCGCCCTTGCTGACCAGATTTGATTTGATCTCATATGTTTAGGGAGGGTAACCCTTCAGCAAGTGCTGATTTTCGAGGGACCCATAATCTTTTCAATTTCTGACATCGTTCAGCATATTTAAATTGATACCCAAAACAACTGATATGGAAGGGTTGAGAACTATTTTTTAATAATCCTACGTGTTTCTTTTGCAGGAGAAGCCGGAAGAGAGAGCGTGATACTTGGAGATAAAGAGATTGACTATGACCCAGCTTTCAGATTGTATTTGAATACGAAATTGTCAAATCCAAAGTACACTCCTGCCCACTTTGGAAAATGCATGGTGGTCAATTATACTGTCACTCTGAAGGTAGGGACTGTCTCTTGTTTACAGCAGAGAGCTAAGACTCAAGCATTACTTAACAAGCAAATCTAAGACTTTATTAAACACCGTATCGGCACCGTTATATACGTTGCAAAGTTGTTGAGGTTCAAGAACGTTTGCACTGCTCTAGAACAAATTTTCTNAGAGAGCTAAGACTCAAGCATTACTTAACAAGCAAATCTAAGACTTTATTAAACACCGTATCGGCACCGTTATATACGTTGCAAAGTTGTTGAGGTTCAAGAACGTTTGCACTGCTCTAGAACAAATTTTCTATAGATCGAAGAAGCAAAAATGCTACGGAGTAGCAGGCACAGTGTAAACTGGAGGATGATCCACTACACTTTCATTACTGATACAAATTTGTACGGGTTCAGTGTAAGGAAAATTGCTCGTTCGTCCAAGACTTGCCTATGCCTGAGATTTCAACTTGATTTCACAGTGAATGTTGCAATTGCCAAAAACTACTGATTACCTGCATTCCCATATTATCAACAGATGTTATTACATACCCTTCAAGTTCTAGTGATCTCTTTATTTTTTGCTGAATATTCAATGTTCGTTATTTTACTGTTTTAGGGTCTTGAAGATCAACTGCTGAGTGTAATTGTTGGTTTTGAACGGAAAGAACTGGAAGAACAAAGAGAACGATTGATTCAGGAAACGAGGTATACTTTTGAAGGATTTTGAGTGGTATTAAAGTTCATTTGCCTTCCGGGAAGGCCATTCTTATTGATTAATGTATAAGTTTGAGATCTTCTACCGGATGATAAGTCAATCAAAACAATTCCCGTTTGAAAGGCCACTGCTCCGTGGATATCAAGGCAATGATATAGGCAAATATACCATTTAACCATGGACATATTCTATCATTTTAAACGTTTTCCTGGTTACAATCGGTCATTCCGTTCAGATTTTTCAAGGGATTTTCTTGAGAAAGTCCCTTCGAGTACCTTTAAAAGCGTGCTAAAATCATGAGTAAATTTTCCTAATATTTTTACCTTCTTGCAATGACTTGAACACGCTTTAGCGCGTGCTATCCTCTTGGGAGGCTGAACAAGTCTTCCCCTAGTACGAATAACTTATTCTGGGGATTTCTCCCAAGAAGACGAAATACATGAATGCATGTGAGTGTCAAGCTCGTCGTTTTTACTCGTTTTTGCATGTTTTGAAAGTGGCTTACTGCAGGAAATCTTCCATTTCAACGCGAAGGAGTGACCGATTGAAGTGGGGTAAATTACTGAACCTAATTAGATATATCGGGAATAAAGACAGTTTTCAATACTATTGCTTGATATGCAGGGAGCAATATTTTTCAAACGAGGATTTTTATTGACTTACCCGGTATGTGTTTGCAGAGGATCTTTTAAGCAAATTTCTAACTTTTTCTTACATAAACACAGGGATTCTTCCCTCCTTTCTTGGTGTCAATGAATCTTGCACATCATAAAATTTCACCTAAATTCGTAAGCTGCTAGATAATTTCGTATTGGACACCTGGTCCAATTTTTAGCCGGACTGTCAGAGTATTTCCTATTACAAGCATTCATGAATACAAGATGTGTTTTTTCTTCTTCAGTGATAATAAGCGACTTTTGAAAGATCTTGAAGATACACTTCTAAGGGAGTTAGCAACATCAACTGGCAACATGTTAGATAATATAGAACTTGTTCAAACTCTGGAAGATACCAAAGGAAAAGCGACAGAGGTCGGTAAATTCATCATTCATTGATTAAAGACCCATAGCTAACCATGCTCCTTTGCGGCCCAAAAGTTGACATATTTTGTAATTTATTACATTCAGCCGAAAATAACTTTGCTTATTAACTTAACTACAATGCACAGATAGAAGTGAGGTCAGTCTAGCAAGATTGTATTTAGATGTACCAAATAAAGCAAACACGGAAAGCGCAGTACTTCCATCGCTCGTGCGTTCGTTCGATACATGTAACCTGAATATCACTGAAAACGGAGAGGTGATGGGCAGGAGGGATCCTATTTTTCACAGAAAACTTGCTATCGACCTGTGATTCTCCACGCCTTGCAGAGCTTTTAATATTTGCCTACTACTTCCACGCAGTTTTCCCTTAAGAAACTTAACAATGCTACTTCATAACGTTTTCCTACTGTACTGTTAATAAATTCATTTATCACAAAATGAAAGTCGTTTCTGGTCCAGGTTCTGTTTTTTTTGCTTTTCAGCATTTTTAAATCAAGGATTACCTGCCCAAATTTAACCAAGTTTTGTTTTAGGTTTCGCTATTTTTCAAGAGTTCTTTGCATACCGTGAATTTTGCAGTTGAGTGCAGTTGAATATGAGGTCACATCGCACTTACATTTTAGCAAGATAGTGTCACTCTGCACTAACAACTCAGTTGAATGACTCTTTTTCAGAGATAAGACGAAAATGCTGGGAGAAAGTTTGATACATTATCCATCACAGTATAATCTTTAATTATTGTCATAATTCATGCCAACCCCGGATTTATCCATTAAATGATTGAGAATTATCTCCTATTTAGGTTGCAGAGAAGCTGAAACTCGGCGCCAAAACTGCAATTGATATTGACAAACTAAGAGATGGTTATCGACCTGCAGCTAAGCTTGGTGCTGTCCTTTTCTTTGTGTTGGCTGAAATGTCACAAATCAACTCGATGTACCAATATTCATTGAACGCATTCCTTGACGTGTTTGGTTTGTCATTAAGGAAAAGTTTACCAGACTCAATACTAGCAAAGAGATTGAAAAATATCATGGACACTTTAACAGTTAATCTTTACAACTATGCGTGCACTGGTAAGTTTAAAAGCCTGATCTCAACCAAACAATGTATTCGCCAATCGTCCTTAAAGGGGCTCCGTCGTCAAACTGTAAACAAAACGATGATTTTTGCAGTTCTTTGAAAGGTGATATCACACAGGATTTTCGTATTTTTTTCAAAATGGAAGTTGCTGTTTGAGCATTAATCCTTGCTGTTTGGGCATTAATCTTTGTACTTCACTAAGGAACGAACCAAACATTCATATCTCCTATGATTGCTCGGATATAAGTGGATTTTTAACGGTCACTTTTTGGTGGCTTGGGTGAAGCCACCAAACAAACTGCAGAGAACAATGGATGAACAATGGATAATCCCCGACACGTGCGAGTTTACGGATTTGTTTACTGTTTGACGATGGAGCCTCTTTAAATTCGCAGCTAGAAAGCTGATCTCCACTTTCCTTGCTTTCGTCACAAATATGCATTCCAAAATGTCCAAAATTTTGAGTGAGGCTTGAGAAAATCTGTGATTCCGTTGATCAAAGCCTCAGCAAGAGCGACAACGAACAAAAGCGTCAGACGAAAAGTCCTGCAGTGAATTTGTTCGATTCGGCGATCAGAAATGCTCTACTGCGTATATGTCGTCGCGAATTTCTATGAAGATGGTCCAGAAAGTCGTCTAGTGGAGATTACCCAAGAGCATGTGATTTTCTTTCGGCTAAATGCAGAGTGTAAACTGTAGATTAGGCTGTCCTAAAGTTGTCTAATAACAATCAATGAAGAGGGAAAAAGGCCAGTTCTAATTCCAAGTTTTCATGCGCAAATGCAACTGTCTTCTTGCAATACTGACTACAATCAAATTATACCAATATTCCCCATAGGATGTAGCGAAAACCTAGGCTAATTAGGCCAATGGAGAGTGGGGTAGCTTTGATGGATAAATCGTGTTTCAAATAGCAGTTCACGCAAGAATCGCAACTTTTATGGAGCGACAAAACAGCGCACTATAAATATTGCCACATTGTCTGTCCGAATGCTCCCTTTGGCCTGCAAGGCAACTTAAAACCGACTGGAGTTTATAAATCTCAATTTTCTAGAGTACTGTAAGTTTATTCTGTATTTATTACTGCAATGTCAATGTCACTGAGATTCAAATTTGTAAAAATTGAAGTATCGAAAGCAGATGCGTGTTACACTTCCAACAACCAGATTAGGACTGGGCTTGGACAGGTAGCCAACCAGCCAAAATTTATTAGGTTCAAGGCTTCCACACCCATCTTAGTGAGGAGTTTTAGGTTCGTTTGAGCCATGCAAATTGCCTACTCTTCGTCTCATTCCCTTTTTAATCGCATGCTAGTTAGCGTTGGACTGGGCTTAGACAGGCAACCAGCCAAAATTCATTAGACTCAAGGCCTCCACACCCATCTTAGTGATGAATAAATTGATCTTGTTTCAGGTTTGTTTGAGCGACACAAATTGCTGTTCTCTTTCCAAATGACGGTGAAAATAATGGAAGCAGATAACAAGATGAACCACGATGAGCTGGATTTCTTCATCAAAGGAAATATTGCATTAGAGAAAGGAGCCAGGAAAAAACCACATGTCTGGCTCACTGACCAAGGATGGGAGGATATTCAAAAATTAACTGTGGTTGTTCCGGATAAATTTGGATCGCTAGCTGATGATATTGAAAAGAATGGGGGAACGTGGAAAGAAGTGAGTAATGTAAATTGCTATGCTAGCCCGGATTCAAACATGGAACTTTTCTTGCAGAATTCTAACACCAAAATGTTGGACAACCACGAGTTGTAGGGAACTCTGAATTGAAAATGAGCTTTTTTATGCTATATCGAGCCTTCCTGAATAATTATTTCGCTTCTGATAACTTGAAATTTTAATCCCCGTGCGGGGCAGATTGAAGTGAACTAAAGCCATTATGCCACTCAAACAGAAACTTCTACAATACACTTGAGTGGCATAATGGCTCTCGGTCACGTCAATCTGCCACGAGCGGGGATTAAGATGGCCACTCAATATATCAGAAACGAAATATCCATTTAAGAAGACTCGATGTACAATACAAAAATATTATTTCTAATTCAGAGTTCCTTCATCCCATGGAGCAGCTAAGCTATTTGCACTCTTCGTTTTGTTTTCACTTCGCTTTGGTATGTTCAAACGTTGTTGCAACAAAGCTGAGTTATGCGCAAGGAAAGCAAACTGGGCTAAGAAAAATCACGTTAGAATAGAATTCAATTCAATACAAATGCGCATACAAGTATGAAATGAGAATTACAAATTGAATATGAATGTTGTTTTTGTTGCAGCAAGGTAACAATGATTTGGACGAATGTATCAAGTCTCTAAAATTTACCAAACCTTGTCAGTTCGAATCGTTCAGTGCCCGTCCTCTTTGCCTGGTAAAAAGTGCATAGATAAATCCACGATGCACCTTCTTTGTCTTCAACCTATAGCCATTCGATCTTAAGGTCTCTAGCCTCATGTGTGGTCTAACATGAATCTGTGTGTGGCCCCATTTGTGGTGCTATAGTCTCCAGGTCTTTATAACCACAGGCGTAGGGTGGAAAACTAGCTTATCCCTCCAATCCCTGTGCGTAATTTCCTAACGTAATAATTGTCTAGGGCACGAGAGGTTTAATTTAGCGCTACTATGGGCNTTCGAATCGTTCAGTGCCCGTCCTCTTTGCCTGGTAAAAAGTGCATAGATAAATCCACGATGCACCTTCTTTGTCTTCAACCTATAGCCATTCGATCTTAAGGTCTCTAGCCTCATGTGTGGTCTAACATGAATCTGTGTGTGGCCCCATTTGTGGTGCTATAGTCTCCAGGTCTTTATAACCACAGGCGTAGGGTGGAAAACTAGCTTATCCCTCCAATCCCTGTGCGTAATTTCCTAACGTAATAATTGTCTAGGGCACGAGAGGTTTAATTTAGCGCTACTATGGGCAGAATTGGATTTGAAATTAGTAAGTCTAGCCAAAAATCAAAAAGATTACTTGACGAATCAGGTCATATGTGATGCGATCAATAGATCAATTTTACTCACTTCGTGTTTGAAGAGTTGGACCTAAAATGGTGTAATTTCTTATAATTTGAATTAGAGCAACAACGACTTAACGTTTGGAAAGCATGAATACATTATGAAAGAAACAAAGTATCTTTCAAAAGCTAAAAGCGAAATTTTAACAACCGTGTAGGCTCCATCAACCTGAAAGCTATCGGTAGAAAGACAGCATAGGTTCCAAATCTTTAAAAAGGCTGGTGTAAAATTCGGTTACTTATTTCTTTGAAGTGAATGACTTCAAAGAAACTTCAGCTAGTTCTCTATAATTCTACCGTTGGACTTTTCTGAAATCTTCAATATTTTCAAAATTAGAGTGTTTTTCTACTTTTTCAAGAATTCAAGAAAAATTTTCAAATAAAAATAACCATCGTAGTTTCTAAACTGTTTGAAGCAACATGAAATAGTTTCGAAGAAAACCATAGTTCATGGATGTCTACAACATGGTATCAAGCAAAAGTCTGTCATTTTTCTGGTTTATGAATTAGAAATTTGATGACGTCACACCCTCAAATGAGTTAAAATGTAACATACGCTGAAACTTCAAAAAATATTGAAAACTTCTGAAAAGTCCAACGGTAGAATTAAAGATAAGTAACTAAAGTTTATTTCAAGCCATTCAATCAGAAGAAATAGATCACAGAATTTTACACCCACCTTTTTACGCTGAGTTAAAGATTTGGAAGCTATGCTTAGAAAGACCAATTTACTTATCCTGAAGAGGATTCGACTCGAAAGAGCAGTTCAGTTTTATAAATGATGGATTCTAAAATCGGTTACGATTCCCAAATATTAGCTACAACGCATCTTTGGTTAAACTTCACTTTCCATCAAGTAAAAAGTTATCCAGTTTGAATGGAAGTATGGGTTTATGTTAAATCTCGGCCAAAATCTACCGTATTTTCTTCAAGTATTGTTCAAAATCGAGATTTTGTACCAGGTGTCCCAAAAAAAAAATTTACAGATTTGGTTCATTCCAGCGATGTGAATTTAGCTTTAATCAATGGCTGATCACTCTCAAAATGTTCCTCGATAGTTAACTTTAACATAGATACCATATAACTTTATCATGGTATTGGTGTTTTGAGAGCAGAAATATCAATATCGAAAGCTCAAATTTACATCAACCTGCAAATCTGAGCTTTGGCCTTGTGACTGAATGCTAATTTTAGGGAAGGAGAGTTTCCTTTTTCAAACAATAATCTGATTGTAGTTACCTCACTTTTAGTATAAGTTTTTAGATTCTTTATGTTTATAACAGGCCTCTTATTGATAACATCATTTTTGTTGCTGAAGAGCTAACCCTGTGTAAATAACTGTAATGTTATAGGTCTATTTTCTCCAATGTTTTCATCACTAAAGTTTTATTCTCTCCTCTCACAGTGGATCGATTTGGATGCACCCGAAGCTGCACCATTCCCAGAGAAATACGAAGAGGATCTGACTGGCTTCCAAAGACTTCTATTACTCCGATGTTTCCGAGTTGATCGTATCTATCGTGCCATCACCAGCTTCGTTATTGGTAGCATGGGAGAGAAATTTGTCACCCCTCCTGTTATTAGCTTTGAAGCTATTTTCGAGCAGTCAACTCCGTTTTCCCCTATCATCTTCATTCTGAGTCCCGGCTCTGATCCTGCAAGTG